>PVJA010003843.1:0-60490 GCA_004027025.1 Myocastor coypus | reverse complement strand
GTCCAGCATGGCATGCTGGGAATGGAATCCTGGCTTCTGTGCTCTGCCTAAGCAGGTGCGTTAGCCCCCTGAGCTATGTGGCCTCTCCCAAATGTTTAAATATAGGATTTCAGAGTAGTCTGTACATCTCTTGGACATCAGGAAAAATTTCAACTTCATCTTCTGGAGGCGTAAGCATTTTACTTAAATACTAATGCTGTTCTTCCCTGGTAGTTGTTTGTTTGTTTGTTTTGTTTGTTTTCTGCACATTTCAGATCTCTTGATTTTCTAAACAGTTTAAGAAGTCCAACCTTTTCTGGACGTCAAATCTCTGAGCTCTGTGACTGACTGAGGCTGCTGAGAACAAGGGCTAAGTGCCGAGGAGATCAAATTGGCAGCAACCTCAGGGCAGCAGGGTTTTTACAATTGAAGTGGCTTTGGTGCCACTGACAGTCTCTAGCTTTCATCCTCAGTGCCCTAGGATCCCTGTCCTTCATTCCCCTCCATCACATGGAAGGCCTCAGGCAGCAGATCGGGGCTGGTTGGACCTGCAGTGTGCAGCACGGTTATGAGGACAGAGGACCTGCTGTGTATATACCCCTTAGCATTCAACCCTGGTACAGAGCCATCTCCAGGTCATCCTTCATGGACTCTGCAAAGCTGGTATCTTCTCTCTTGTCTCTTGGATCAATCCACTTACACACTGGCCAGGGTTCATGGTATCCAGGCCTCAAACATTCAAAGTGCCTACCCCACTGTTTTCTCGAGGGGAGGGATCCCCAGTGAAGCAGTGCATGAGTGGGAGAGGAGAAAGTTGTGCTGCAGATAAGCAGGCAGATTCTCCATTCTCCAAAAACTTGTACTGTAGTGTTAATACGGTGCTTTACACATAGTAGGACCTCAATAAATGTTAGCTTCTTTGCAAGCCCGAAACTTCTTGTCAACCTATATGATGCATAGTTCTCTTTTATAGTGGGTTATACTTCACATCTTACACATGATAGGTATCCTACAATGTCTTTGGGAAAATATATATGGCAATTGAAAAAGATGAGATTATCTTCGTGCACACAAAAGTAAGAGAGAAGGAAGGGACGGGGAGGAAGGCAAGCTAGATGGATTGGGCTATAGGAAGCTGAGGGAGAACAAGTTAGCTTGGGTTTAAGGTCATTAATAACAGCAACCCTGGAGATTTAGTACATTCTGTGCAAGCTTTAGCACATTTTATATAGCCTTCTCTTTATCCACAAGAAAAAGGAGCTCTGGAAAAGACAGACCAGGCTGGGAAAAGTAGATGACATCACTAAGCATACAGGAAGAGGGGACAGAGCTGCTCTTTTCTGCGCTCAAGTAACAGCAGGTAAGATGGTACTCAAAACAAGGGAAGGCTGAGGGACAGCTAGTCAGGGAGTGAAACCAGAGGCTCTTCACTCCTACAGCTAGGGCCTCATAGATGTTCCAATAATACTGACTCGGGAACCAATCCCTAAGCAGCGGTAGCAGACACAACTTCTTCCTTCTATCAAGTCACAGTTCCTGCTGTCAGGTCATTCACACTCCACTATTTCTTTCCTTGTTGAAAACTCTCCTTATGTTTCATATTTCAAGGGTCAACATATGAAAATACTTTTACCAGTATGTGATACAAAAATACTAGGTATTGAACTAAAATTGCTAATATTCGTAGAATCAATTACACATATGCCTAGTAACTCGCATAGCACAAAACCACACATACTGGGGGTGTTTTGCCAAGGTGATCTGTCTCAGGCAACAAGCCAAGCTGTCTGCACAACACTCACTTCCTTGTTTCAGCCAACAAACTGCAGTCTTTGCGCAACAGCACGAAGGGCTCTCTCTCTAGCTGAGGCACTCTGGATTCCAACACAATTCTCTGAACCTCAGTGTTGTTTTCTATAAAACAGGGAGAAGACCTCTGTGTCGCAGGATGCTTAGGAAGCTTGGCTAGTTAATTACTTCTTTCCTACTTCAAAGGCAAACACTAAGCTGCTAAGAGGTTCAGCGATTCACAAGTCTGGAATGAGAGTGAGGTGTGGTGCAGTGCATAATGCTCTTGCAAGGACAGCCGGGGAGCTGGGCCTTCAAGATCATCACCTCCTCTGTCTCACCTCGATCTGTGGCCCAGGACTCAAGTTCAGGCCTTCCAGCAGCAATGCCACACCCTTGCCCACAGGGCCCGGTCACCTGCATGTCCCCCACATGTCTCTCCTCTTGGAGGTGCATCTTATCAGGTCCTTGTGTCCCTAATCTAGCTCCGTGCTTTCTGTAAGAACCTGTTCCTTTCTGAAGCCAGAATTCTACATGCGTAAGCACCTGCGGTCTGCCACAAAGTGCTGAAGAGAAACACGAAGAAAACTCCTATGGGTGCTGTACCTCATCACGGTACCACCCATCAGTACAAAGAACTCCCAGCAGGAGCCCCTTTGTAAGAAAATGGAAGACCCATTAAATCACCAAGACACAGCCACAGAAAATGAGTTCCACATTGAAGTTTAAGATAAATGCTGAGGGGCTGGGTGAGAACTTGCCTGGCATGCACAAAGTCCTGAGTTCAATCCCCAGTACCACATGCATACCATCCTCCCAATTAAAAAAAAAAAAAAAAAATAGTGAGATAGAAAAATAGAGTGGAGCTCAAATAAAAATTCAACCCTCCAAGCTGGGTGTGGTGGCACACCCCTGTAATCCTAGTTCTGGGGAGGATCATTGTAGATCAGCCTTGGTTACAAAGTGAGTTCAAGGCCAGCCTGAACTGCACAGCAAGATACTGTCTCAAAAAGACCAGACCAAAACAAGTGAACAATCAAACAAACAAAAATCAAGCCTCTCAGTAAAAAGAAGGGCAGACATGGACAGCTCTGATTAGACAGTGATAGAGGTCAGAATTCCAATGAGCATTTCAGAAGGATCTTTCCCCATCACTCAACTGGTCCTCCCATCTCCTGAAAGCTCCTACAGCACCTGATGTTTGAGATTTACAAGGCTCACATGACTTTTTGCCTGGACAAACAAAATACAATGGAGAAGTGACTCAACGTTGCCTTAGGGTTTTCCTTCTCTGAAGCACAAGAAAGCAAATTAGGCAGGACAAGGACCTTCCCTTTGTTGGCTGATGTATCTCAATCCCTGAAGTCATTCCAGGATATGCAGTGGGTGTACCAGATATATTTTAATGAGTAAATTGATAGAAATTTAAGACAGCTCCTCTTCAGGTGACTGCCATTTGACTTTTAAAGTCTCAGCCTCCTTGTTGAATGTGGATACTAACACGTGGCTGACACACTCATTTCAAGAATTCAGTGAAAAAGATATATGTGAGGTTCTCAGCATTGTGGCTGGCAGTTCGTATTGAAAATGGTATTAATAAGTGACACATTTCCTCATAGGTGAGTATTTATCCTTGAAGTTTATGAAAAGCTCTTCATCCCACCTCATCTACTCACAGAACAGCAGTGCACAACTCAGAGGTGGAGGAGCAGGGCTCTTCATCTGGTTCTCAGCCTCTAAGACTAAGGGCCGAGGCAGGGCTACCAGGCCCCTGCAGGACCACACTGAGAAAATCACAAACAACTGTAGCAGTCAATCATGACAGAGTCAGCAGACATTGGCTTGCGGGCTAGTCATGAGTTTTATTGGAATGCAGCCACATTCATTTGTAGATGATGTCTGGCGACGACAAAGGCAAAGGGCAACATTCAATAGCTCTGCATGATCTTCAAATCCTAAAATAGTTTCCCTTTAAGAAACAGTGTCCCTGTGTCCCTTGCTTTTCTGGAGGTAGCAGAGCTCCCAAGGGCAAGCAGAGGAACATTCCAAGGTCACGCTGCAGTTTAAACTCTGAAGCGTGGAGAGAATTTAAACTAGCGAGAATTCTGTGATTCTTCAGAAGCTTGAGAAACCTTCAATGGGAGGGCTCAGCCTACAGCCTACAGCCCTGGGGCAGATTGGCTTTGCCCATAAGATAGGGTCACTTGCTAGAAAGACACAAAGAAGCCCTAAGCATGCACTCAAGGGCATTGGTCCCACCACCTGGAGTGAAAGGATGGCAGGACCCCCCTCCCTCAGGAAGCTGCGGTCAGCCACCAACTCCATAGCGTGCTTGATGTAGCTGTCCAGCCTCTGTGGGCCAAGCATCCTCATCTGTCCAATGAGGATAACACCTTATTTGAGTGCCCCAAGGGATGCTTTGCATGAAATCAAGCAGGTAGAAACAGGTAGGACATAAAATATTACCTGCTTGCCTCTTTAAAGATCAAGATTAATAAGAAGAATCATCAAAGGAAAAGTAGAACATTGTCAAATAATTATTATTTATCATGGCATTAATAAACACCACATTTCCATATAGATGAATATTTATCTTTGAAGTTTACAAAGAGCACTTCCATGCCACCTCAGCTAATCACAGAAGAGCGCTCAGCAACTCAGAAACCAAGAACCAGGGCGCTTCATCAGGTCCATGGTCTCACTTTCTTGGGGCTTAAGAACCTGCTTTCTCTTCCATCAGGAATTGCAAGTTCTGTTCTCTAAATCATCACATAGGCAGCTTTCTGAAGGAGCAGTCACTAAAATACTTGTTTAAAGCCCAGCATTACCCAATATGACATTGAACATACAAAACCCCAATATTTTCGCTGTAGATGTTTGGTCTTTCAGATATTCAGCAGATCTGGGGAAGCTCCGGGAGCACATGGGAGCTCTGGACTTTGAAGACAACAAGAAGGATTACAAGGGTGGTCTCACAGGAAAGACTACGAAGAGAAAAGAACGGAAAAGCAAAGAATTAGTGAGAGGGGATGCTTTCTACCTCCAGGTCTGAGAGGGTGGCTCCAACTGTGCAGCATGCAGTCTGACTGCAGACACCTGCAAATCATTTGCTGGGAGGTCCCAGAGGTCACCCTTCCTCAGGGTCCAGATCTCTTCACTTACAAATGAGTAGGTAGTTCCTACCTAAAGATCTTTATCTTCTGACATTCTGCGGCTGAAACATTCTGAAAAACATACATTATTTATGCTTTAATCACTGTCTATGTGGTGGACAGTGCACGCTTGGTGTGTAGCATCCCAGGCTCTAGTATGTAGCTAAGACATCTGGTATTTCTTTATCAATTGGAGGAGTCATTATTGCCCTCTTCCTTCCATGTTTTTCTTATATTCTGCCCCTTCTTGAATTCCTTTTCTTCTTCTAGTCAACCTTAACTAACCCCTAACACCCTTGAACATCAAATATTTTATAATCTTGATTCCAGTGTTGGGAAATAATTATATAAATTACCTATATACACACACAGTCAAATCTATGCCTCAATCACAATATCCTGATTATAACCTAAAGGAGCAATAAAAAATAGTCTCTGATTTAAAAAGTTATGTGGATTTCTATTCATAAATATGCTTCGGTTATGACAGAATACAATGACACAATCATAGGTCTCCATTCCTGTTTACTGAATGAATGGGTTTAGGAGGACATTTAACTCAGTACTGCTGACAGCCCTGCTGTGGGTTTGAGATATTATTAAGATGGACAAAACGGAGAGTCATGGTGAAGGCCAGTGCCCTTCTGAAGCAGATTG
The DNA here is from genome assembly GCA_004027025.1 of Myocastor coypus. Classification (NCBI taxonomy): domain Eukaryota; kingdom Metazoa; phylum Chordata; class Mammalia; order Rodentia; family Myocastoridae; genus Myocastor; species Myocastor coypus. The sequence continues at coordinate 54,914 of PVJA010003843.1, read as the reverse complement.
CAGCTGGGCTGAGGAAGCTACTCCAGTGGGAAGAGCACCCCAGGGGTGCAGTTGGGCCACATGATCAATGGCTTCCATGACAGTCCAACAAGATAAGTTACATCTTCCTCAGGGTGTAGCTGCATGTCTGAAAATTTGGTATCATGAATGCAGTAAAAAGACTTTGCACACACAGTGTGAGACTTAAGGGTAATTGCGGGCCTGGCAGGATGGCTCAGTGGTCTAAAGCGCCTGCTTAAAAAAGCTTGGGCGGCTGCAGGGACCGCGGTTCAATCCCCGGCACCACATGCTGTGTCAGCCCTGCCCTCAGGGCAGGCTGAGCCGGCCATAAAAATAAATAAAGAAACAAACAAAAGTTCTGAAACAAGAAAAATAAAATAAAATAAAACAATTAAAAAAAAAAAGGGTAATTGTATCTCGGTGCTTGACTGCTCTGAAGCCCTTTGAGCCCAGCCCTTGCACACCTCAAGGGCATGCGCTTTTACTCCAGTTCTGCGCATCTGCTTGGCTCTCAGTGGCAGGCTGGAAGCTGACTGTGATCACAGCCTCCCAACTCACTGCCCTTTTTGGCCAAAGCAATGTGTTCGGTCCTCAGTTTCTAGTACTCATCAGACCTTTGCGGCCAAGCAAGGATGCATAGCATGGTGCCACTGTAACTACAAGCAGGAGAGCAGGGAGGCCTCCAAGGACTGCCATGTGCCCGCGGGGTTGGGATCCACAGAAGGTGCCAGCGATGGCCTTCACACTGTGCTTATGCGTGAGTCACGCATGCCAGCCCATTGCGCAGAAGGATGCCAGGGATGAGTAGTGGCTGAGCCTGTTCTTTCTCCTTGTCTCTCTCCCAGGGGAGCTTCCCAGCTTCCTTATTATCTCAGGTGCTCTCCCTGAATCACGCCTCCACCTACAGTTTGTCCCAAAGGATGGATACATCCATTTTTGGTAAGATACAATGAACATGGCATTTGGCTTTTCTCTGGGGAATAATTGATTAAATCTTTCCTAAAATTTAGGAAATTTTATGCAATGTAGCCATTGCACTTAAAGAACAATAACCCATGTACTATGAGGGATCATAGTGAATCTTGTGACTTTGCTGTCTCGTATTTGTTGCTATAGGCTGCATATTCTAGCACCTTTGCAGGTTCTGAAGCATAAAGTTACTGCATTGCAGAGGCAATGCAGGGTACAGGGAACCTGCAATGTGTGAGTCATTGTGCTAACTGAAGAGACAACAGTACTGAGCGTCAAAAGGCAGGTCCTTATTTATCTGTGCTTACAGGGGCACTCAGTAAATATTTCCTGAAGGGACGGAGGAATGAGAACACTATCCTGCTTTCCTAGACACTTATGCATTTAGAAACACTGCCTTCTTTAACTTACATGTCTTTTCCAGTTCACTCTTCCACGGCCAAGCCAGTGCACCCTCACTGTAAAACTTCTCAGGAATACTCCAGGCAGAGCTAGCTCTTAGTCCCTCAGCATGGGCAGCTTTGTTCATACCTACACCTGCATAGCTCTCCATCCTTCTTAAGAGACTGGTCTTGCCATTAGCCTCAGGGGCAAGGACTATATCTTACTCATTCTTAAAAGGCCAGGACAGAGCTGCACATGGCATGGGAAGTATGCAACAGGCTACTGCTGGGTGACACAGGGCCAGCCTGTCAACATCCCATCTCCCTGGACAACTGCACTATGGACAGAGTCCCAGCTGTAACTCCACCTTTCTGACTTCACTTGGCAAAGCTTATCAGAATGGAACTAAAGAGGACAAAGATAATGCTGGAAGTGCTGGAATAGGTACAGAAATATATAAAATTTGTATATTATTGTCAGTGACTCCTTCCTAACACCAAGAATTTGTTATCTGGGACTGAATCCTAGTCTTGCCTCTCATTAGCTATGTGACTTAAATTATTTCATCCTCAGATTTCCCCTGTGTAAAATGATAACAATAATAGCATCTACTTCAAGCCAAACATGGAGGGGCGCACCTGTAATCCCAGCCCTCTGAGACACAGAGGCAGGAGGATTACAAACTGGAGCCCAGACCAGCCAGATAGCCTCACAATTTAGAAATGCCCTTGCTCAAAATACAAAGTAAATGAAAAGGCTGGTGATATAGTTCAGTGCAAATGCCCTGGGCTTGATCTTCAATTTTTTTCAGCATTTATTTCACAAAATTATAGAACATTTAGAATGGTACACATAGGAAACCTAGAAATGTATTAGCTCTGTCAAACAAACAGGCAAATCCACAGGTAAATCTGAAAACAAAGATACTGCAACATCTTGAGAAGCTGACAAAGACCACTGCCTTCTGTGCCAAGCAACAGCCAGACCTCTAGGGTCTTGCAGGATTCATGCTTTGTTATGACATTAAATGTGAACATTTCTAAGGCCCCAAATTATAAATGATGACAGACAAAACCATTTACTGCATAGATGGGGGCCTTGGTGTTGGAAGGTCTATTCTGAGTTATTACCAGGTCAGGGACACACTCAGAACCTCAGCTTCCTCATCAGAAATGACATCAGACCAGTCTTGCTGTCTGTTGGTTGATCCTGAAGATCAAAGAACACACTGCTGTGAAAGATTTCCTCTACTCTTCCTGTTCTTACCCATCATGCAATGGCCACAAAAGTGATGCTGACTGTGTTCTCATTGATTTGCTCGAGAGACTGGCAACGTTCAAAGATCTGAAAATTCAAGGGGCTTTCAGCATTAGTTTATTCCCTCAACATGCTAACAATAAATAAAATTTTCTTATATAAGGATTGGGATCAGGAGTTCTTTGAAATTCAAGACAGGGTGTAAATTGCTGCAAAGGGTCTCTTTAATTGGGATCAAAACACTTGACAGCTTTTGGATTTTAAAATTCTAGCTATTGTCACGTTCTGCAAATGTTTCTTTTCTCAGCTTTTAAAAAAAGTGCAGTCAAGCTTGAGCAAAAATACCTTAGACGAGATAAACAACTAAGATTTGTCATTCCAAATGACAAAGACCTAGTTTCCTATTTCTTTGATATGGAGAGAAAACTACTTCACTAGATTTCCTTCCAGAACAATTCAGTCAGTTCCCTGCTGGGCAGGGACAAAGGTTCTGCAAACTGCTCCTGCTCATAATCTCCTACCAAGCGCTTTCAAATAAAAGACATCAGTATGCAGTACTTTAAGCTAGAAACAGAATCTTAAAGTGCTCACCCTAGAAATCAACTTAGATGTCCCTTTGCTTAGCAAATCACCGGCTACCTGACTCCCTTGTGCAGAATCCCATCTGCTGGTCCTGGTTTGAGGCCCCCAGCAATGGTAAACTCACGCACACAGAAAGCAGCCCAGGCACTGGTGAGCAGCTCTGCCTAAGAGATCACTGGTAAACTGGAGCTGCCCCACTAGAAACTTTCATCAGCAAGCCCAGCTTCCATTCCTCAAGGTTCCCCGGAGGAGCCAGCTCCTTCTGCTAGACAATGCTTGAGCCTTCACCATCTCTACTTGAACAAATTCAGTCCATCTGACCCATTTTCCCCAGGACTTATGTTGAAGCAAGTATTAGCAAACTAAGGTCACAGAAGCTTGGAGCTACAGGAGCCTGATGACGCTAATCAAACAAAACCTGAGTACACTAAGCCATGCAGAACACATTTAACTGCCTGTTTCCTGACTCTGCACTAGTGACCTAACATTTTCTCCACCAAACCAAACAGTTCTGGGAAACCATCATGGTTTTATTAGTGTACTCTTTGCATCCATATAATCCAAAGTTCTGCTCCAAGATTCGGTTGCATCTTTGAGGGCCTTCTGAGAGAGCAGATAGATAAACATAAAGGATGTGAGTGAACTCTGTTCATTAGTTAAAAACTAGGACTTTAATTATCTGGGCACAGCCTATGTGATCGTGATGCATACACAGCCCCAAGCAAAATAACACACAAGATACCCCATGGTCTTGCTTCCACTTTAGCCTTCTAACTATAACCGTTGTCATGGTTATAGCACCAGAGATGAAAAGGGGCTGAGATGACATCATGTTAGGACACTTAAATCACTATGAAAGGATCTCTTGATCAGGTTTGGCATCCACAGGGAGCTGGAGAGCCGGCAGGGCTCAGCACCTTCTGCATGTCACAGGACCCCCAACATCCTCTCTCTGTCAGGCACACTTGGCCTGGTGCAGTCCACAGTCCCTATAGCCTGCTGTTTTCATTCTCCTGACCACGATACCCATTGACCTGCCAAGATCTTTTGTGAAACTAACCACAGGTCTGTAAAATATAATCTTTCCACGAAAGGGAACTATTTCCTTACTTTCTGAAACCATACTTCCATGGGGGCAGGAGCAGTTTAGTGAGGCCCACTTTCTACCAGTGCTGTGCTCTAACCTCCTTCTACTTGCACATGCAAAGAGGACTGACTGCTGGAGCTAAATGATCTTGAATTTTGGTTCAGGCCAAACTGAGGTTAAATCTCCATTCTGCCACTTGTACTCTGGGCAATATTCCAAATATTTTCCAAATTTTTTTAATCTGACTGTGGTCTGACATCTTGCAAAAGCATTTCTGATTAGGGAGGCATCATCCCTCCCAGAGCTAGCTAGGGCTTGGCTAGGGTCTGTCTGGATCCATGTCTGTGACATGCTAACTAACCCAATCCAGGCCCAGACAAGCCTCCAACTGGCTCCTGTCTTTAATCACCCTGTAGCCAGGTGCCTACACCTGGGACTGCCCTGGTTCAGAGCCAGAATAGAGTGTTCATATCAGCCAGTCCTGACTGACTGCCTACCCCACCCTCCTTGTGTTTCCTGTGGAAGCTCCAACACAGGCCATGGCCTGGGGCTCTCTCCACTTCTATCTTTTGTCCTGACCACCCTGGTGTCGCCCATTAGCCCCGTGTGGCTCATTGTGGCTTCTGCAGCTAGGACTTACTAGTACAGTAGGCTGTGCTGTTAACTTAGCCTCCCCTGTGTCCTCGGTTATGGCAGCGCCTGACTGACTTCCTCACAAGAACACTCCCTTATCCAAAGAGATAACTGTGGGAGCACAGAAGGACTCCTTAGCCGACTGAGTTCCGATCGCGTCTCTGCCTGCCATGATGTTCAACAAGTTATGCAAATTTTTCTGTCTTTGGGGCTTCCAACTACAAAACAGAAAATGTGATACCAGCACCACATGAGTAATTGTGTGTGTAAATTAAATAGCCTGGTACCAAGGAGGGTTTGTGACTATGCCTGGCATGTGACTGATCCTCGAGGGTGAGATGACTACAGGCTGGGTGCATCTCCCAAGGGTTGCTGTGGCAGAACACGGTCTGCAGTAGGGTAATGTTAGCAGGCTTCTGAGCGCTCTTTGGGCCCGCAGGAGGCTCGGAGAAGGGAGTAGAAGCCCTGGCTCCTGGCTTTATCTTTTGAGATGTGACTTTTGCCTCCCACGTACTCCCCTGACCTGCCCTCCCTAGCACTGATGCAGGAGTTGTGTCCTCAAACCCCTACAGCAGCAGGAGACATCAGCCTCTTTCCTAGATAATGCTAGTGCACCTCAGTCTTTGGCTACAGGAGCAGCAAACCAAGGCACAGTGCAGCTATTTTTATTTCATAGGAGTGATGAGAGGAGGAAACAGTGAAAAATGACATGGATGCATTTTACACATGGGATGTACTCAACAAACTGCATTGTTACTATTTACTTCTTACTGTGCAATGTACAAGTCAAAATTTAGTATAGTAACTACTTTTAAGGGTACAGTGAAGTGGCGTTCTGGAGCAATAGTCACCACCATGCATCCCTAGAATATTTTCATTGTCCCCAAGCCCATGGGCACTGAACAGTACCGTCCCACTCTTCCTCTCCCCATCTGTGGGTACTCATCATTCCTCCTCTGTCTCTATGGTTTTGACCTCTCTGGGCTCCTCCTTTAAGAAGAACTATAATGACTGCCTTTTAGGGCCTGGCTGATATCATTAGCACCCTGTCTTCCTTGAGGTTGCAACCACATGCCTCAATTAACTCTCCACAGCCTTCTGGTTTATGTCTGTGCTCCACCTTGTTTATTCAATCATGCATAGTTGGACACTTGGATTGCTTCCACCTTTTGGTTATTCTGCACAGCACTGTCAAGAACACTGTTGCTTCTCACAGTAGTTGTTCAGAGAATAGTATTTTTGTTGTGGTTTTTCAGCAAAAAATCTGTTTACTTTTGAATTGTAATCCTACCACCTTTATGATACCAGTCAGAATGAAGAAAGGAAACTAATAGTGCAAAATGAGCAAGGCAAAGTCACTTGGCTTCAAGATGAGTTGTATATAAAGTGTTTGATCAATTATCTTTGGAAAGTTCAAAGGAGGAAACACAGGTAGAGATGTTTTATAAGCTGTAAAATGAGGACTACCTAAAAGGAAAAAAAAAATGCATGTACTAGAGCCTCTCTTTCTCAGTATAAGATCACAGAAGGAATTTTCAGTTTTCCCTATCACTGGTCAGTAAGACCTATAGTGTCAGGGGATCTCTGGGGAGGGGCATGGAGTTAACTGCAGAAATGAAGTTGAGGAAAACACAAGTCCCTTCTTTGGTGAGTTTAAGGAGCACATCGGTCTCTACATTTCCTGCTAGTACACAGACAGATTTTCTTTATGATCGAGAACTCTACTTATTCTTTTTGATTACAGTAACCGCACCATGCTACAGGTTACATTGAACAGAGCATCCTGCTTCGCTCAAGTCCAGTGAGTCCGCATCAAAGTTTCCAGCACATCACAAAATATAACTTAAACTGTCACAATATCCCTGCTCTTGAAAGCCCATCAATCTCCCATTAGATCACCAGGCTGATGTGACACTTTTATTGCAATTACACTATCAGGAGAACAATGCAGTTACACTGTGGCCGAGTCACCAAACAGACTTGCTTTGATGGACGATCACAGCTGATCAAGTGTGTCAGCTGTTTTATGTGTTTTTATGCTTGTTTGATATTCCTGCCCAGACAGGAGAGGCTGTAAGGACACATTTGTCAATGGGTTCAATTTCACACTGCCATGTGATTCTTTCACTTACCCCTGTCTTTTCATCAAAGATTTTGATTCCTCCAAAGGAGATGGTTAAAAAGATTTTCTGTTTGTGTTCTCCTTTGGAACGAGCGCCAGCAACAACACCCTGTTGGGAAGAAGGATACAAGTTTCACTTGAGTGTTTTCATTGGAAAATTCCCTCCTGTTACAAAGCCATGCCAGACATTACCAATTGTCATCACTAATCACGTGCCCACCTTCCGCTCCACCAGTCCAGTTCTCTGCACAGTGTGCTTGCCTCTGGAAGGGACACAGCACCACTCAGCTCACTGCTCTGTCCCTGCCTGTGCCCAATGGTATGAATAACCTGTTCCTCTACTCTGTGGTGTCCAGGTGCCTTGGCATGTAGCTTGCTTATACTCTGTGTGGATGCTTTGGAGGAGCCCTGGGGGTGACGTGTGTGTGTGTGTGTGTGTGTGTGTTTTGTGGGACTGGGGTTCAAACTCATGATCTTGCCCTTGTCAGTCAGGCACTTGTGCCACGGAGCTATCTCCCAAGCCCAATGTGTGTCTTTGGAATCCCAGAAGCACCTCTTGTTTTAGGTCAGTGCCTCTCCCTGAAATGGCTGGACAAGGTGTGCAGCATCCTGTTACAGGCTCTGCACAGTGTCGGACACCTGATCTGTCTCATCGATCATGTACTCATCGTCATTACAAACTAGAGTCTGAGGAGTCAGACACTTACTTGAGCAGCTACCATCTGCTAGAAGTTTATTTACATATCCTACTGTTTAGATCATAAGATAGTCCTGGGAAGTACAAATCACCTCCTTCCTCTCACCAACAGTTAAACAGAAGATCAGGGACTAAGTGACCTCACCAAACCCAAAGGAACTGGAACTCAGAAAGCCACTTTTCTGATTCGTACTCTTCCTTGCAGAGCCTTTTCTGCAAAATGGGTTTTGAAAACCAACCATTTAATGGTGCATGCCTTACTGCAAACATGTGCAAACATTTCCCTAACTAGCTAAGCAGAACTAAGTCCCTAACTCTGATGAAGAGGAACTCTGACATGAAAGTATTTCTTACCTCATAGTGCAGGCAACACTCAGCACATAATACTCATCACTACTTGTACTGATATTGACATTCTTAAGCAATGGCATGGCTAGGCACTGAGTGATAATTGATGGAAACATTCCGAAGGAACTCACAGGTGGACAGTGTCTCATTGGAGAAATTTATATCTAGAGAAAAGGTCAGGTAGGCCAGCCAGGATTAATGGACTGCCCTATCTGGCTCAAGGGATGCTATGTGAATCAGTTAAGATGACACAGAAGAAAGGGCCTCAAGAAGACCGAGGGCATGGTGCATGGGCTTGCAGCTACACCCCACCCCTGATCTCACAGAACAGCTAAAGGCCAGTGTGAACACGAGACAGAGCCTACGGATGCTGGCCCAGAAGGCCCTGTGGAATCAACTCAATCCCCATTCTCAACCCTCTATTTATCTGGTTTAATTTCATTCTAAATTTCAGGTTTCCTACATTAAAAAGGGAATGGAATTGTTTTTCTGTGTCCTGTTTTCTGTGCCCCCACAGCCACTGCAAACTATATTCCCTGTGTCTTGATTTTTCTTTCCCTGGCTTCTAGTAGGATCCACCCTTCAAGACACAGACAGGAGAAAAGAGGGTGAGAAGAAAACATCGGAGAAATTTTCTTTAATTCTTCATCAACATTAATGTAGTTCTACAGTAGATGATTTTTTTCTCTCCCTCATCTATGCTGCTTTCACTGCACTCCAATAAATAAATCTTCTCCTAGTTGAGTTGGGGTAACAGAATCTCATGGATATAAACTCAGTGCTTTACCATCTTGGCTTGCCATCTTAATGCTTTCTACATTTGACAGTGCCTCCTTTATTACAGTGCCCTCATCTGACCTCGGCAGGGTGGTTCTGTGTTGACTGGACCTTGATGGAAACTCTCTGTGGGATAATTAAGATTAATCAATTTAATCAGATTGGGAGTCACCCAGGGGATTTATAGCACATTTTTGGGTGTTTTTGAGTAGCCCACAGAGGAACAAACTCAGACCTGCATGTGGTTCCTGGTCCATTCTTGTCAGCCACTCCCTCCAGCCTGCTGTGCCTCTGGTGACCCTGAGGGGAATAGCTTTCACACCAGATGCTTCCACCATGATGCATCCACTTTGGAGCCAGGGAACCATGGACTGAATATGCTGGAACCATGAACCAAGCCAAGGCTCTCTCCCTTTCCAGGTGCATTTGTCGGGTATTGTGCAGAGGCACAAGAAAGCCGAGTGAGGCCTGAGGTGTCCACACAAGGCTCTCTGGACACTGCCTTTGAGAGAGCTCATTCTCTGTCTTAATCACAACCACCAGCATTTCAGGCAACGCTTCTGAAAGGTGACCATTTTAGAGGGCAATGATGTGTGGCCATTAGGCAGTGACTTAATGGCAGGTTATCAAAGTAAGTTGGAGAGTGACATTAAATTAAATGCAAATACGAAACGGAATGCAATTAAGTGCTAAAGGATGTTTTGTTAAACATTGGGCCTTTGGAGCCTGAGGTCTGAATTCTGCCTCTTTCACGTTAAATGAAGATGATAGGGCAAAGGCTTTAGCTCAGATTTCTTCTTTGAACTGAGACTTCTCACTCATGAAACGAGGGGGCTAATCTGTAGCTCAGAAGATGAAAAGACACTAAAGTGCTCTTCTCACTGAAAACAGAATTGAGATAATGGTGATGATGCTCAGGATGACAGCGTCTTGGCAGGTAGGCAGGCCACTCACACTGTTGGGAAGAATTACCTTAAAAACCTCTGTGATTCAAGAGAAAATTCCAGAAAGTAGGAAAATTAACCAGCTTCAGAAGGTCTAGCACAGGTGAACCACTTTTTGAAATTTCACCTACACTGCAGTCTGCGCAAGCCAGCCTCTTTAGGCTAAGAGCCATTTTATTCTTCTCTGTCTTTGACTTTCCTGGGCAGGTGGCCAAGTGGGGAATTGATCATTTATGTTTCTGTGTTTCTTAAAGAAAAACCACTGGGAACTGAAATGTCAATGTTCTTTGCCACAACTTGCAAATAACAAAACACAACTGTCTGGGACCCAGGACCCCTCAATAAGTTCAGTGCATCTGACGGGAGTGTTATGGCAGGACAAACTGGCAGGGCTTTGGGGGTCTTGTGGTTCAGCAGAGTGACAGAACATTCTCTCTCTCTCTCTCTCTCTCTCACACACACACACACACACACACACACACACACACACACACACACACACGCTGCCGCTGCCACCACCACCCCCACACCACACAAGTAAACCTGCATACAAAAGATTGGCAGCCAGTACCAGGCATTATCCAGCCCACTTGGCCAATGTTCGTCCTATAGGAGATTTTCAAGGACCAGAGTCTCATACCCGCTAAGACTTTTGAGCTTCCACAGACGCAGGGGGCCATCAGGTACTCTGAGACTTGGTCTGGGGGACAGGGTAAGGGCTGCCTTATCTCCTAGAGGCTGGGGGAAGGAGGATGCATATGCTCCTTCACCTTCTCACAGGCTTGTGAGTCAGCTTAGAGGTCTATGTGGTAACATTTCTTTGATGTTTCCCAACTGTTTTGTATTTACCCACCTTCTTAGTCTACAAAGAGGGACTTCAGCAAGAATCAGGATCCAGGCCTTCACTGTTGCCTGTCCCTAGCTCCCTTAGGTTTGCAGGTGGGATCTATTTGATAGAGGAGTGTGAAGAAGTGGCACACAGAAGGGTCATTCTGTTCTGCCTTCTGCACACTCCACCTGCTTATAGACAGACCAAATTCTGACCTGAAGTCACAGGGCCTACGCTGGGGCGGCACAGGCTTGTGGCGAGCAGGAGGGCTACAGCTATCTCATTCTCCTACAGCATAAGCAGCATAGCCTGTCTCATTCAAGAATGTCTACAGGCTGTGGATATAACTCAGTGGAATAAGTGCTTGCCTGGCAAGTGTGAGGTCCTGAGTTTGATCCCTGGTACCACCAAAAAAAAAAAAAAAAAAAGAAAAAAACCCCAAAACAACTGTCCACAGTGGTAGTGTACCTAAGTCACGTTCTCCAGGCCAAGATTTATGATAAAGCTATAATTTAGAATTCTTCTGCTTCAACTGCTTCATCTATTTATTATCTGTTTTTGAATTCAGAAGAAAGGAATGATCATTATTGGATAGAACTTAAACTAATAACAGTGCTTAGTTTTTTTAGAAAAATATATCAGCTTCAGGCCCAGCAGGATGGCTCAGTGGTCTAAAGCGCCTGCTTAGGAAAGCTTAGGTGGCTGCAGGGACCACGGTTCGATCCCCAGCACCACATGCTGCGCCAGCCCTGCCCTCAGGGCAGGCTGAGCAGGCCATAATAAATAAATAAATAAATAAATAAATAAATAAGCAAACAAACAGGTTCTGAAACAAGAAAAAAGAAGTATATCAGCTCCTTTGGAGGTATTGAGCTGCATACTTGTAATTTTTATACTTATTCCTTTTGATCAGTATGCCAGCCAGTAGGTGCATAACTATTACTGTGAAATTAATTTGCATAATATCTTTAAAAAACAAAAAGAAGGTAATATATTTAGAATATTAAAAAATGAAGAATTTTTGAAATCTGGATTTTTTGAGTCTTACCACAGGGTTACTTTGCATTTGCCATGCATGTTGCACTGCTAAAAAAGCCAGCATGAACACACATAATAGTTGTAATGTATTAGGCATCAAGGAAAGCAAAGGCGATACAGAAAGTTTCATGGAAAAAAAAGGAGGTACCAAAAGTGTTTTATAGATTTTATCTCATTTACTAGCCAACAGTGGTGTTGTTTTCTTTTTATTATACTCAAAATTATTTCACTAAGTTGTGTCCTTCTGGACTATTTAAAGACTGAAAATAATGTTGCCATAATTGTTAGATTAGGAAAGACAAATTCATAATGATCATAAGCTAAATGACAATTTCAATGTCATTACATGAGATAAGATAAAAATGCAGAGTGAATGTCTGAATTACAAATCCACCCAAATGGCCCCTCCCAACTTCAAACACATCTCTCCCATCCTTGGCACTTTCTGACGCAGTTCTGGAAGTCCTCTTTCGTAAATGTCTTCAGTTGCACTGCCAGGTCTGTATCAGTGACCTGAAATGACTAAAAAAATTCAGTATTCATGGTCTTTTCAAAAATATATTTATGTGTTTGGTACAGGGCCTCATTACATAGCTCAGACTCATAATGATTTGTCTGTTTTCAGCCTTCCCAGTGCCAGATTACAGGTGGGCACCACGATGCTTGGACTTGGTCACCCGCTCAGTGCATGTGGGGGCGGGGGGGGGGTTGGCAGGGCCAGTGCTGCATGAGCTACCGAGGACTGATGCCAGTCCCTGCTTCATGGTCATTTTGACTTTGCGGAAGATCCAGAAGTTGCCAGACCCAATGAATGGGGTTCAGACACACTGCAGTGGGGTGACAAGATGCCTCTCCATGGACAGGTGCTTGGCGGCAGGGTTCCCCATGATTTTGAAAACACCTAGTAAAGCACATAGGAAAAGGGCTTCCAGAACTGCTTGAGAAAGTGGTAAGAATGCGGGGATGAGCATGTTTGAGGGTGTGAGAATACTTTTTGTCTCTTAATACCATAAAGTGATTTATTTAAATATTCACGATGCTCATTATGCATTTTTTTTTCTTTTGCGGATTAGAAGATGCAGGCTCAACTCCAAACACAGCGACCCTCTCTTTGGCAAAGGGGAAAGGTTCACTGAAAGACAGGTAGCCTCTTTAACAAATGTTGCTTGAGAAACTGGCTTTCCACATGCTGAAAGGCTTACATTAAGACAAGCTGATAACCATGCACTAAAGTAAAAATGAATCAAAGATCTAAATATTAAAACAGAAACAGTCCACTGGAAGAGAAAGTAGGTGGAAATGTTAAGGACATAGGGGTAGGTGCAGAGTTTGTGAACAATCACTAGGCACTTTGATGCTCCCTTATATAGGCACAGATCACATACCCAATCTTTCTTTCCTCTCTGTCTCTCTCTCTCTCTCTCTCTCTCTCTCTCTCTCTCTCTCTCTCTTTCCTTGCAGTACCAGGGATTGAACTCAGGACCCAGTACTTGCCAGGCAAGCACTGATACCACTGAGCTATCTCCCCAGCCCATATATACAATGTTGACATTGATTTTCTTTGTGAGGGTTTAGATTATTTCAGTTTTCCTTCATATACTTTTATACATTTTCAAAATAATTTGTAATATGCACAAATGAACTCTATAATCAGCAAAACATGTTGTATATGATTTAAGCATAAAATATTTTCAGTCTTCTTAATAAGTCATTTGCTTTTCCAATTATTTCAAAATGATTTAAAGTACACCAAATAGTAGTCTTTGATATTTTATGGCATTTAAGTACAACAGTATTTTTGTCATCATATTTAAAATATTTTGAATTTTTTCCTCAATTTCAGTGAAAAGGGTTTTTAAAATCATTTATGGGAGCTAGGGAGACAGTTCAGCAGCTTATGCGCCTGCCTGGAAGTACAAGGTCAAGGTCCTGATCTCAATCCCTGGTACAAAGAAAGAAAGAAAGAAAGAAAGAAAGAAAGAAAGAAGAAGAAGAAGAAGAAGAAGAAGAAGAAGAAGAAGAAGAAGAAGAAGAAGAAGAAGAAGGAGAAGAAAGAAAGAACAAGCAAGCATTTATAGCCATCATGAATATCTTGTGATATCTCAAAGTTCCAATATCTAGTTATATATTACCTTAAAATATCATTCTCCATTACTTTTTAAGTGTTTAGCATGTACTCATACAAATTATAAAAATGAATAAAATCAGCCTACTTTAACATTTTTACCATGAAAAAAATATGCAAAATTTATTCAAAACCTATAATGATAAAAATTCATAAAATGTGTGGGACTAAATAACTTGATATTTTTGAATTTGACAAATTTGTTTTTGAATAGTTCACTCTCACACATATATATGTATATATACATATATGTAATTAAATTATATAAAAGATGATACACTCAAATATACAAAAATAACAAAATGCTTCAATACAGCAGCTATTCAATTAACATTTGTACAATCGCTGACTCTTTTCCCAAGTAGTACATAGGTGACTTAATCATGCGTCAAGTGATTTGTTAATAAATAAATACAGTTGTTTCCACAGTAAAGGAAATCATCTCTTTCCTTCATTGCATCAAGACAGAGATATTAAGGCTGGCCAGATAGCTCAGTGGACTAAAGCACCTGCTCAGACTGAGCATAAGAGGCTGGGTTTGATCCCCAGTGTGTAGTGTTGGCTTCACTACTGGGGTGCACTGAGATAGCGATCAAGACTGGGTGTGGTGGTGCACACCTGCAATCCCAGCACTTGGGAGGCTGAATACAGGAGGATCACTACGAGTCCAATCTGTGCAGTGAAACCCTGCTTTCCCTAGAGGCCCTGTAGACCCTGTGCCAAAATACATTTAAAAAAAAAAAAGAGGGAGATATTTATAATAAAACATGTGCACAGCACCTTCAGTTTCATCATGGAATCTTGACATAACTTGTCTCCCCGAGCTGCAGAAACTTCTTCGATCCCAATCAGTTTGGCTTTGTACCGGACCCCTTCACCTTTGAACCTTTTTATCAAAGTGGCTTCACTGCGATCCTGACCTGGAAATACAAAGAAGGAGATTTAGATACAGAGTTTCTCGAGTCCTATTGCCTGCAAGAATCCACAGTTCCCTTGGTTACTCTGGCTTTACCAGTTCCAGTCAAGTCAGTTCCCTGGGCATGGGAGAAAAGAGAGTAAGACTCCTAGATGTAGAGTATGGCTCTATTGATTTGAATCCTGAGGTAGAGTATTTCTCTGTGAGTCTCAGTATCTAGGAAGAAAAAAGTTAAGAATAATTTATATAATCAGATACAACCTAATGTTGTATCTGATCAACAGTAGGTACTCAACCAATACTAACCACCTATAAGAATTCATGTTCAAAGGTCTTGCTTGGTCATGAGAAACATTGAGCTTCCAGTATTTCTAGCATTGGGCAGTACCTAAGACTCTCCTTACACCCAATTCCATGGGCAGCTTTGTCCCAAAACCTCAGCATGATCACTTCATTTCATGTAATGACCCAACACAATGACCAAAAAAAAAAAAAAAAAAAAAAAAAAAAAAAAAAATATTTTACATCTCTTGTTGGAATATATATATATATATATATATATATATATATGCAGGCTTCTACACTATTTGGTGTTGTGTTGTCCACATCTTATAACAGGCACTCCCCCAAATTATTACCAGAATATTTGGCTGAGAGACATTAGCCCAGTGTTCACACATACACACACACAGGAAGTAAAGATCATAGCGTCGCTCTGACCTTGGCAAGTCCTTCATGCCAGATGTTATGTGAGCCTTAAAGGCACGTTTCAGAAAACGCACACCATTTTCATTTCCAAAGATGACAGTGGTTATGGAATTCAGTCAGTTTCTCCAAATTCAGATCAGAGACAGGGTGGCTACACAGGAATTCAGAATCCTCCATAACCTCAACACACTGCCTAGCCAGAGGCTTGAACACGGTATATCTGGTTCCTAAAGCCTGGAGCCCCAAGAGCTGACCGTTGGCTCCTGAAATATCATTCCCTCCTATGTTGACTCTTCCTTTATTTTGTTTCCCCTGGTGGTCAGAAGCATACAGCTCAGGTTGTCACATCCAAGGGACGCACTTCGCTCCACGAAGCAAGGCATTCCCAGCAGGTGGGGCTGAGAATCATCTGAGCACATGCGTGAATCACACCAAAAAGCCCCCAAAGCAAGCAAACAAAACAGCTATCCATAATGCAGTGTTTGTTCCTTGACAAATTACAACTTGTACTTCATTCACTTATTCGTTCATCCTTTACTGAGTGCTTCTTTCCAAATGCTATTACTCACTGGCAATACAGGAAGGAGACAAAATCTGTGTCCCTAGAAGCCCAAGTTTTGGTGACTGCAAATAAAATGTAGAGTGCATTATTTTGCATGTGTAAGGTTTCCCTTGTAGGTCACCTAGCCTGCTGGGCCTTAGTTCCTTATCTGCTGACTGAGGCCCAAGTAACTACCTTTCTGAGCTAGTACAATGTGATTAATAACCTCAGTGGGATCACACGTGAATAGTGGACTCCCCTGTTGGTAAGCTTCCTGCAGCTGGGAGCTGAAACCTCTGTGATCAGTCCAAGAAAAAGAAGTTATGTGGACGGAGAAAGGCAGGCATAGAGGGATGTCTGCAGGGCCAGGCCTGGAGATGTGGCCCCAACTCTTGGGTATCAGTTTTACCCACTGAACCCTCTCAGGCTTGCACATTGCAGCCTTTGAAGGTATTTCATACAGAAAGCAGATACTGAGAGGAGTTGTCAGAGACTGCAATGAAGGCTAAAATGAAAGGGCAGCATCTTGTTAGGGTAGGTGTCAGGGAGGAGTGCTGGGAACATTTGTCATAACTTGCTTTCTGCAGGTGTCCAGCCAAGCAGCAGGACCCCTGGCACCATGGCTCCCTCATCCTGCCACCTACACCCTGGGCTGAGCTCATCTTGCTCTGTCTCAAACACTTTCTCTGCCTCTGCTGCCACTGAATAGCCTCTGCACTACCAGGATGGCCCCAAGCCCAGCTGTAACACATCTCCGTGCAGCCTCCATCACTGAGCACATGACAGGGACCAGTTTGTTCAGCCTTTGAAGAAAACCCTTGGGGAAGGCACTATGACACAGCTTTCACTGAAACTGAGGACCTGCGAGGCTATGTCACTTGTCCACACTCAGAATGAGTAGAACCTGACCCAGATGTGTCTGGGGCCAAAGCTTGGAGTTTACCTGCACTCTGCATTTTCCAGGCTGTCTTCTTAGTCACTGTGATGAATTGCTCGTGCTCTGTCCTGCTTCTCTCTAAAGCCCAACTTCACCAAGCATCAAAAACCAGTCTGCTGATTTCAGTACAGCACATTGGTAGCATGACCGCTCCACTGGGGAGGCCGAGACAGCCTGGAAGAGGAACTGCACAGGGCGCAGAGGCCAGCCGCGTCCAGAACCAGGCCTCCAAGTCATGTGCTCAGACAGTCCTACATGGGCAAAGCGCCGCAAAGGAGGAACGTCTAAGAGGAGGCAGAGCCAGGTTAGGTGAACAAGGGCAGAGATTAATAAGAAAATATTAGGCCATTTAAAGAAAAGTAGCAGGCCCAATTTAGATTAAGACTCAGGGCCAAGCTAATTTATATGAGGGGCACTTATGAAGTAGATAATCCAGTTTCTCATTAAACGTTCCAACATTAAAAGGGTAGTTTTTCACAAGCACATCTTGAGCAAGGTCCCAGTTATATTAGTTAGAAATAAATAACATATCAGAGCCACACGGCTGTAATTTTATCAGAAGTATGCACGAGTGAGGGTGTGGCCACAGGGTCAGTCTTCATCTGTCCTCACATGTCATGAGTCCCAGTCCATAGCAAAAGCAGCACTGACCCAGTGCTTCAGGAGGGACATGAAGATGCCCTCTTGTTAGGGACAACTGTCAGCCCGGCTGCTGTTTATCATATTTGCAAGAGCATCCCCTGTGTGGAGAATGTCACACAGTGCACCTCCTGCTCTCTGGGTTCCTGAGGTTCTGTAAGCAGCAGTGCTGCATGCAAGACAACACTGACACAACAAGCAAACAGCAGGGCCCAGACTCTCTAGACTGGCTTCACTGAGACGTAATTCACCTGCTGCAGCATTTCCCCCTTTAAAGAGTCCACTTCACAGGGTTCAGATCATTCACACCGCCATTATTATCTACAGGAATTTCAGATGATTTTCATGACTCTAAAAGCACTCCCCGACTCTGCCTCCCTCGCCCTGGTTCCCTCCTGTGCACAGCAGCCAGTAATCTCTTTGCTCCTCTAGCGATCTGCCTACTCCAGACGCTTTGTATCACTGGAGTCCAGCCGTACAGACTTCTAGGCCTGCTTTCTCTTACTTGACAGTATGACTGGTAATTTATGTCTTTTCTTTCTGCTGAACATGGTTCCATTGTGCAGGTACATTGGCTCAGTTGACAGACACTTAGGTTGTTTCCATTTTTTAACTATTACGAGCAATGCTTTACCCATCTATAGATACCTGTGGACAGGGTTTTGTGAGGAAATGCACATTCAGATCTCTGAGTACTATACCTAGGAGAGGGACTGCTAGGTCACATGTCATCCTATATTTACCCTGCAGCAAACTACAAGGGGCTTCAGTTTCTCTACTAGAAGCTCTTCTTGCTGTACTGTGACTGTCCGCTTTTTACATTAGCTGTCTTCTGAGCACTAAGTGATATTTCACTGTGGTTTTCATTGGCATTTTCCTGACAGTATGACGCTGAGCCCTTTCTCATGAGTTTATTGTTCATTTCCATGTCATCCTGGGAGAATTAGCTACCTAAGTCCCAGAGCCTCAGCCTGAACACTCATCTTCCACAAAACACATAACTTTGGCCATTGGGGCATGTGGCTTCCTTCAAGCTCACCCTGATCTCTGTTATAACCTTTTTTTTTTTTTTAGTATTTTGTGCAGGATCTCAGTACACAGCTCAGACTTGTAGTAATCCTCCTGTTGTCAGCCTCCCCAGTGCTGGGATTACAGGCATACACCACCACACCCTGACTCTGTTGTTAACTCAGGGTGCCTGGGGGCAAGGCTGGCAAGGCATGCGGTTCCTGCGCATGCCTAATTAGGTGCTTAATCTGCTGAGCTATCTTGCCGGCCTTATTATAGCATTTTTCACTTTTTTCTTCTTGCCACAGCCATGGAATAGATGATGCCTTATGGAGCCAAGAGCCAAGCTACACATGTCCTAAGCCTAAAAGGAGGATTTCACAAGTTCAAAAGCCCCATCTTTTCTTTCTCTCTCTCTCTCTCTTTTTTTTTTTTTTTGTACCAGGGATCAAACTCAGGACCTTGACTTACTAAGCAGGAGCTTATGCCACTGAACTATCTCCCCAGCCCTTCAATACCCAATCTTCTGATACCTTAGCTCCTTTAATCCCCTGGTTCTTGGAAATCAAAACTGTTATTGCTCTGTGGGTAAAGACAGAGAGGTGACTAAAGCTATTCTGAGCTGAGCTGCGAACACAACCTTACCCCACCCTCCTCCAGGCCCTGAATTCTTCTATCAGGGAACAGTAGAGAGTGAGGGTCTGAAACCCTAGCTCTGGAGTCAGAGGTACTGATTCCAAGTGTCAACTTTCTCAGCCACTTCTTACATAGTGTCAGCTTGCTAAGTCCCTTCACAACCTGTGAAAGCCTAAATGAAAAAAACAAAGCAAAACAACACCTAAGCTCAGCAGACTAAAGTGCCTGCTTAGGCAGAGCACAGGGGCCAGGGTTCGATTATTGGCATGCCATGCTGGCCCTGCCCTTCAAAGTGAGCTGAGGCAGTGACTGAGGTGACTGAGACTGGACATGGTGGCGTGTGCCTGTAATCCCAGCTCTTGGGAGGCTGAACACAGGCAGAGCCCTATGCGTCTGATCTTCGTAGATCCTGTAGACCCTGTACTAAGCACAAACAACAACTAAAACAACCTGTGAAGGCCACTGTGGCAGACAGTGTAGATGGCTATTACTCCCACGTAGGGTCACAGTGAAGATTAAAGAAAATACATAGGGTAGTGAGTAACAGAGTAAGCTTGGCCCACTGTCACTTTGTCTGTCTAGGACAACTGCCAGTTCACACCTGTTGTCTTATCACAAGGTGTCTAGCTCATGATCCTTGCACGGTCATCCTGGTCATATTGTCAACTGTGCACTCGCCTGCCCACAGGGATCTCTGTCTAGGCAAGAAGCAGACCATGGGTGGCACTAAGTGAAAGAAGTCTCCTTTCTTGTCAGCAGGAAGTCACATTCCAGATAGGGACCCACAGGGTAGGCATGCAGCTAGTAGAATGTGCCCAGGGCTCTGAGTGTCATACAACATGGAGAAGAAGCATAACTTCCTCTCAGTTAGAGAAAAGTAGGAAGTGCTTCAGAAAGGAGAATGCTTTTGAGAATAAAGAAATCTAAGAAGTAAAACAGTAAGGGAGAAACTGGTGGACAAAGAATCTGGTGACAGCTGGGCAGACCGTCAATGCCATCTCCATGGAGAATCAGCCCCAGAACTTTAAAACATACCCCTCTGGGCCAGTGAGATGGCTCAGTGGTCTAAAGCACCTGCTTAGGCTCACTTAGGTAACCACAGAGACTGTGGTTAGATCTTCGGTACCACATGCTGCTCCAACCCTGCCCTCAGGGCAGGCTGAGCTGGCCATTAAAAAAAAAAAAAAAAAAGAATACCTCCCTGAATAGTAGATGACTCCGTAGTGAGCCAGCCCACTAATGCTCTCGGAAGACAGGGATCTAGAGCACGGTGCCAGAACAATGCTGCCGGAGTTGGGAGCAACTGGAAGCTTGAGCTAGGTGCAAAGCTTGAGCTCCTGTTCTTTGTTCCTCAGGTCTGGGAAGCAATAATGATCAAGACTGTCCTGAGGATTAGTGCAAAAGCAATAGGACAGCAGCATTTGGGGACATATATGGGCCTTACTCATACAGGGAGTGTTTCACTCATGTATCCAATGCCTATTGAATATTTATGGTATGCTGTAAACTCCTAGTCATAAATAAAGGAGCTGAATAAAGCAGATGAATGGATGGACCTTAAGACCATGCTCTTAAGTGAAATAAATCTAGTACACGTGTGTAAATATTGTATTGTTTCTCTGAAGATTAGATATGAATAGGAAGAAAATGTCCAATTTGGAAAGGGGAGCTACAAAAGGAGGAGGGGAAAGGCAGGAAGGAAAAAGAAAAAAAATGAGAAAGGAAAAAAAATGGAAACAAAGCTTTTGTAAATAAGGAGGGAAAGAAAAAATAAAGGGAAGATCAAGGAACGGGAACAAAAGGTATTGAGATAAGTCATGTGCCAGCCTAAAGTCTCTATGATGAAATTGATCATTGCATATACTTAAAAAGTACTAATAGGGGCTGGGGAGATAGCTCCGAGGCACAAGTGCCTGCTGGGCAAGTGCAAGGTCGTGAGTTCGAACCCTGGTCCCACAAAAAAAAAAAAAAAAAAGTACTAATATACTTAATTAACTTGTTACCAAAAATAAAAAAATGAAGTAACCTGCCAGAAAGCAAGGAGGCCCAGATTGAGCATGGCCAGTGAGTGTGCAGAGAGAAAGCCTTTGTGGCGTCTGTGAGTGCTAAACTTCGAGGAAGATGTGTATAACTAACAGTCAGAGAGCTCTGCGTGATCCCAGACTCTATGTTGCTCTCGGTACACTTCAGCCTGCATTCTGACAATCTTATGTGGGTGCTTTAATCTGGCAAGAGAAATGCAGAGAAACTGGCCTCCTGAGGCAGTAAACGAGGCTAGTGCTGGTCAGAATTTAAACCCAGGTATTCTGAAGCCACAGAATCTGGGCCATTTTAATAAAATATTTTACGACTAAAATTGGATTGAGTATGTTATTCCAAAATAGGTACACTTTTATATGAAACACATACGTGTGTGGCTGACAGTCATATACTTATGTTATTAGCACTCATGTTTTCTTAACATTTTTTAGTTTAGAACTGAACACAACTAGCAGTCTTCCATTCCCCTCATGTCCCAGCATACTATTTTTCATACCTAGGAGGTATTTGCATCTCGCACACTCATTGGAGGCTTGTGTTTCCTTGCAGACTGCTCTGACTGAGAAATCACAACTTGGGAAGTCCTCAGAGGGGGTCCCTGAAAGCCTATGACAGTAACAACATGTGTTTCTGGGACTCCTCCACCCTGGCTTCTGCAGCTGATCACAAGACCCTAGAGGCTTCTATCTTTAATGCACAGGCAGCAAGGACCTCAACAGCCTCTGGAGGCACCAGACATCCCAGTGCTTCACTGTCACTGTCTAATCTAGTCCCCCATCACCCCAAGGCTCCACCCAAATCCCATCTGACTGTAAGCTACCTGAGCTGCTGCAGCACCTTCTGCGCAGCCTGCCCTGGGCTGTCTGAGGTTTCTCACCTCCTTTGGCCCTTCACCCTCACAATTTGGCCCTCTGGGCCAGGTTTCTCCATGTCCTTTGCACTTGCTACTTTTTCTTCTCTGGTTTGCCTTGGCTGCTTGAGAAATATTTGAAAAGTCCGATTAAATCCTCTGCTAGGAAGGTTTTCTTTTTTACAAAGCACTCATCCTTCCTTGTCCCCTCTTCACCAACTAAGATTAACTCCCTTAACATATTTTATGAGGTGTCCAAATTAGGTTCCTGCCTAAGTCACCAAAAGACTTAGGCCCACACTCCCCTGTATTGTCCCCATATTTGCCCACTGGCCCTCATTCAGATGTTCTAGCAAACTGCTCTCTGCGTAAATATATGTTGTACATGTTAGCTTTCCATTCTGGTCACAAAATGCCTGAGATCATCACCTTAAAGGATGGAAGGTTGAAGTTCACCTCTAATTCCAGAGGTTTCAACCCATGCTCACTCGGCTTCACTGCTTTTGGGCCTGTGGTGAGGCGAAGCACCATTATGGGGAGCAAATCGTAAAGCAAAGCTGCTCCCCGCCCACAGCCAGGAAGCAGACAAAAAGAGGAAGAAGCCAAGACGCCAATCTCTCACTAAAAGGCAACAAGGAATAAACTAGCACTTAGTGAGCTAATCTGGTTCCCCAAGGTCGCACTTCCCAAGAGTTTTACCTTCCCATAGTGCCATAAACTTGGCAAACAAACCATCAAGATCATGTGGTCTTGGGAGGACCTCTAAGATAGTACAATAAAGCATGACAGTTCCCTCCCTACCTCCCCAGGCCCTTGTGCTGAGGGCATGGTCTTAGCTGATGGTGCTGTTGACAGGGAAGGGAACCTTCAGAGGGCAAAGGCTAGGCTGGCGGGTGTAGCCTTGACAGGCTTTTTGGATGCTGGTTTCTTCCTTGCTGTTCTATTCTCAGCCTCCAGGGGATGAGGTTTCCTTACCATCCACTCCCAACCATCACGCAGACGCTTAGCACAACCCCCAAAACAACGGGGTGATGAAAGATCATAGGGTAGGACCACTGAGATTGTGAGCCTCCCAATTTCCCCCTTATAAATTGAGTAGCTCAGGTATTTTGCCAACAAAACCCTCTGTGCTCTATGCTTCTGCACCTGCAGTTCTCTGGCTCTGGATGATACTCCCATTTCTGCCATCCTCTCCCCCTGTCCTGTTCACACTTGAGTCCTGTGTTCCAAAAACAACCTGGTGGGTCCTCCTAAAGATGCTCCCTCCCAGAGTACTACCTGGATAATTCCTCTGCACCCTAGCAATGAATTACTATTGTTTCTACTAGTCAATTAATAGCTATACTCAAGGGCTATGGTAATTAGTTTTTGTTGGTAATGGGGATTGAACTCATGACCTAGTGCTTGCTAGGCAAGGCAGGCACTTATACCACTGAGCAATCTCTCCAGCCCTGTAGTGGATTAGTAGACCAATATAACCCTAGTGCTGGGCTTTTTCCTAACATAAGAAAGTAATTTCTTTTAGTTTATTCTTCCCTCATCCTAGCATCTGTCAGAGAGCCCTGGCACTTTCTTGACTTGTATTCTTGTCTGTCTCCAGTTCTGCATAGGTGCTGTATGAGGACTGGGTCAACTGTGTACCTTGAACCTGACAAAATGTAGAACTATAGATCCGAGATGGTTTGAATGATGAAATAAGCAAATTTGCTTATTTGTCCTAAAGTAGCCAGTGGGCTCCGGACGTCAGATTCAGTGTTCTGGAAAGCCCTCTGGCAGACTCTACTCCATCCATCCTGCGGGATTCACTGAGTCTTCAAAGAGTAAAATCCCTAGTGAGACAAAGTAAGCATCATCGCATAATCGTGACAGTATGGACTTCACTTCACGCCACCAAGGAAAGCATCTCAGAACCTCCTCACTGCTGGCTCATGTCTTAACCAGCAAAATAGCTCTCCTCTGAACAGAACTCAGGTAAACCCCTCCAGCACCGAGGAAGCAGCCTCCAGGGTGCCACCATGGCCCTGTTTGGACAGCAGGTGATGCCCGTGTGGAGGTCACAATGGAGGGCACCTGAAGAAGCTTCCACACACACCCCTGCCCCAAGCCCACATCTGAAGGAGGCATGGGCAGTCGGCATGTTTTATGGCATGAGCAGGCTGCCCATGGGACCCACTGGAGTCATAAATGGCCTCCCACTCCAAGCTGCTGGTAAATAGCCAAAGAAAAGATGTTTCACACCTAAGAATGTTCTCTCTCTGTCTCCCTTGCTCATCACAGGTTATAATGAACACAGATACAGCAAGCCACCTAAGAGCCAGTTTGAGTATTCTTTTCCCCAGCATGGCCAGTCTGGCGGTGCATTCTTCTAATTTTTGGCAGTTACAGTAGAGGTCCACTCTGACACACACTGTATACCCAGCTGAGTACTCATGTCTTTGCCCTAGATGCTTAACCACTGAAGGAGGGTTCTTTTCTGTTCAGTCTCCTAGAATAAAATTCCGTAGTCTGGGTGGCTAGAATAGCAGAGTTATTTCTCATGGCTCTGCAGGCTAGGAAGCAGCAGCCCAAGCCACAGTGAGGGCCACTATTTCGCTACATATTCCTAAGATCTCTATTTTGTGCCTGTAGGTATGGGGCAAAGGAGGAAGAGAGAAAAATAAAGGAAGAGAGCAAGAACACAAGCCAAGGAGCACTTGTGAGCTCTGGGTCTCTGCTAAAAAGGCCACTAATCCCAACATGAGAACCCCATCCCTGTGTCCCCACCCAAGGCTGCTTCTCAGCTAAAGGCCCTGCCTCAAATATCATCACATTGTGAGACAAGCATTCAGTGTAGGAATACTGAGGAGGCAAAAATACCCAATGATTAACAATGAAGCTAGAATTAGGAAAGAGTTGTGAAAAGATAGGTGACGCCATAGAGTGAGCGTATCTGTCGTGTTTGCATAGACTGTCATACTGACATGTGACACTGACATTGACAAGGATGTCAACACACTCAGAGGGTACGGTGGTCAGGGTCTGCAAAGCAATAGATTTAATAGAGGATATAGAACTTGGAGGATCCCTGAGATGTGTCCATGTACTGGAGACTTAAAGAACCCATCTGAGGGCCTGGATCCCATGGTAATGCCCTGCACGAGTCCAGCCCAAGACCCAGAGCCCAGCCTACAATTCTGAGGTTGAGGCAGAAGTCACTGAGGTAGAAGGCCCTGACACGTGACCCAATTCTCTGTTCAGCAAGTGCATCTTCCTTGCATTTCCCAACAAAGTGGGGCTAGTGTTTGTTTCTCCCCACTTCTTTCTGCTAGGTCTTTTGAAATCTGAAATTTAAAAATCTATGATTATAGCCGGGTGTGGTGGCATACGCCTGTAATCCCAGCACTCGGGAGGCTGAGGCAGGAGGATCGGTGTGAGTTCAAGACCAGCCTGGGCTACCAAAGTGAGCTCAAGGCCAGCTTGAACTGCATAGTGAGACCCTGTCTCAAAAAGACAAAAAAAAAAAAAAAAAAATCTATGATTATAGCAGATGTCTCTCTCCTGCCAGTATACTCTGGCTTGCGAGTTGCCCAGGTAATAGCTCTGGTTACAGTTCCTGTTACTTTTGCTTCTTAGAAACATCTGGTCATGGGCCAGCGAGAGGGCTCAGTGGTCTTAAGTGCCTGCTTAGGCAAGCTTAGGCAACTGTAGAGACCGCGGTTTGATCCCCAGCATCACATGCCGTGCTACCTCCACCCGCAGGGCAGGCTGAGCCAGCCATTAAAAAAAAAAAGAATGAAAAGAGACACCTGGTCACGTGATGCACAGCTGGTTACTCTGATACACACTGCATAAACCAGTCCCCAGTGGACAAGCCGTCCTGCCTCTGCACTTCCTGCTTGCCCATCCCATGTACTCCCTACACAACCAGAAATCAGGGAATGGTCTTCATCGGTGCCCAGTGATGTAAATAAATCTCCCTCCAAATGCTGGGTGCCACACTTCGGTGTTTCTGTTTGCCACAGCACTATCAAAGTCACAACACTGTAGCCAACTGTTAATTAAAAACCAAATGCCCATAGGTCATATCCTCTCCCTCTTTAAACCCTTGGAGCCCACATACATCTCCCCAATACCATTTGGAACTTACTCTGAAGAAATCAGAAGAGCTTGCCCAGCCAGATCGGCAGGGGAAGCCTTTCAGGGAGCTGCTCTGGCGCATGGGAGAGCAGAAGCGAGGCTTGGCAAGCCACCCCGGGTGCCCTTGAAGGCTGACAGCATCTTCTGTTGTGCTTACTGTATACCCCAAACAGCTGGAGCAGTGCCTGACCTATAGCAGGTAGTCAATAAATCACTGCTGAATAAGTAGAAGAAATTTAATAGGGAAAATTGCTCTAATCTCCTGTATTTCAAATTTCTAAAAGTCACCTATGCCCAAACCCATAACCATGACAGCTTATACCTTTAGAAAATGAAGTTTAAATTTTAGTCCCAGTGCCCACTATCTCAGGTGCCAGCAGGCTCAGTGGCACTGTGACTCCCAGCATTTTGCCAAATAAACAGAAGAAAGGAACAGTAGAAAAATGGCCCCTCACATTCTCATGTATGAGGGGAAAAGAGAGATGGAATAAAGGGGAAATCTCTTGGTAAAGACTGCTCTGCTCCCTCGTCGTTTTGTCTTTCCGAGCAGGTCCATGCAGGCTGAGGCTCACAGCATCCTCTGGTCATTTGGGCCCACGGAGACTTGCGTGGGTGGCTGCAAACATGCAGCTTTAGTTTGCCACACTTGTCGCTGAGAACTTGCACATGCCAGCGCTGCCTTTGTCTCTTCTTGTTGCTGGGCCAGAGGTACAGAGAAGCAGCAGTCATGTTGCTACTAAGAGTCAGGCATGATGCAGGGTAGGTGACACTAATGTCACCACAGTGCCACACTGAAAAGCTTTCCTCAGGGGCTAAATTCTTCACCCCATCCTTGCACTCCTCACAACAACGCAGCAGGATGAGAATTATTCATCCCTTCCTACTGAACAGGACACTGGGGCTCGAGGCAGGAAAGAGAGGCACAAGGTCACATGACTAGGAGAGGCAGAGGCGGTGTCACCGAGCAGGAAGGCAGCTGGTCCACTGTGGACTTCAAGGAGGGAAATGTGCAGCCTGACCTGGCTGAGAAACAGGGCTACAGAGGGCTGGGAAGCCCAGGTCTGTGTTCTCAGCCCTTGTGCTGATTTTCAAAGTCTGTCACTGAACCAGAAGGGTCTCATTCTGGCTGTAAGGTTGCCATGCTGGAAGTGAGGCCAAGGGAATCAGGGAGGTGAAATTCAATAGCAAAACACAAGCCAGGGGGTGGGGCAGTAGAGGAAGGGGAAAGGAAGAGCGCAGGAGGAACTGGGATCCCAGCTTGTGGTCCCGCTCAGGAGCTTCGGGTCAGAAGAAGAAGGGACATCAAGAAACAGGTACAATGATGTCTGTCCCCACTGCAGAGCTGAAGGCTCCTTCAGGTGGCCTGTTGGTTCAGGAAGGCTCTCATAGAACTGCCCTCAGAGGAAGTCATACCCCCACCCCCACACACACTGGCCTGCTCCTATAATGAGGTGGATGGAGTGGGGCGCATGATAAGGCCTGATAGTGTGCTGCACCTGTGGGATGGTTTGCTAGGGGAGCCCCTCCCCCCAGAGTGGGAGTAGCTGGATGCTGGGTTGCAGCTACATCTCAGACATCTCTGTGCACCTTTATCCTCTGAGCCATTGTACTGCCCCCTCCCCAGGGAGCAGCCCCCGCACATCCCTGACTCAGCCAGGGCACTCTGGGAACTCAAGCAGAGGAGTGCCACTCAGTGCATCCAAGCAACACTGTGCTGCAGGAGCGAGGTCTAGCTGTGGACAGAGGAACGAGCCAGGAATGCTGGGAGAAGCTGGGACTCCACAGGGGGCTCAGACAGGGCAACCATGCTAACAAGCAGGCAGGCCCCTGGCTGACACTGGGACACCAGGGCAGCTCAAAGGCCCAAGGCCAAAGCTCTCAGTGCTCATGAACTCTCCTGGCAGTGTCCTGGGTCACCTCTGTGAGGGCATGCAGGGCACACTACCAAGGGCCTACTTCACTGGCAGGCATCTGTGAGGTACAGCAGGTTTGCCCTCTCACCTTCCAACCTGGCTCCCTTCAGTAAATGGACATCCTTTCCAGTACCAGGCACGTGGTGCTTCAAGAGTCTGCCATTTTTGTTCTTACAAACAACTACTTCTTTACTTTTTGATTAAAAAGTGAAAAAGATGGAAAGTTTTACATTTAGAAAACAAAAGAGATTAAAAGGGGAAAATCACCTATAATCCCCCTACTCAGAGATATTGAAAACTGCATTTGAGTATAAACTCCTTCAGACTTTTCACTAAGTGTACACACACACACACACACACACACACACACACACACACACACACATTTTTAAACAACTCATATTGTAAACTTCTGGCTTGTTGCTGTTCATTTGACAATGTGTGATATCATTTCTCCCATATAGATTTTTTTATAACATGATTCTTATTGGCTGAATAAAATCACATCATAATTTATTTACCGAATCTCTTATCATTGGACAGTTAAGATGTTTCCAATTAAAGCACTACAAAGGAATACAATACTGACAATTACTTGAAAAGGCAGAGAGAAGTTGTGTCTTCCCTGTGAGACAGAACACCTCCTCCAAGCCTTTCACACTTGTCAGAGTCGATGTTTCTCTAGTTTCCCCTCCCTTTTTCATACTCCGGAGAAACAGCCTGAAAACAGATGAATGTGTGAAAACAAATGTGAAATGCCCCTCTCCTGATGCCTTTCTTTGAGAAACACAGTGGGTGAAGGAAGGATGTAGAGTAGGGCAGAGTCATTGCAGGTCACAGCCAAGGTACCCATGCATAGCAGGACAGGTCCAGGCCAGCAGAACAGAAGCTGAGACTGAAGTCAAAGGCAGGGCTGACCCATGGGTCCTGTGTCCTGAGTTCTCTTCCACTATGCAGTCAGGCGTGGCACCAGAAGGCTCATTCCTGGGCTGGGACAGAGGTTAATGGAAGCACAAATGAACAAGAGTTTGCATTTCTGCCGACAGCCACTGAAGGCCTAGAACCATCTTGACAGCAGCTAAAGTTCCCAGGTCATCTCCATTAAAGGAGGGGTTCAATTTCACAGTTCTGCCTCCCACCTGCATGCAGAGCATTTTTTGTAACTGAGATTATTTCGGTCCTGGTGTATTCTGCTGTGAACAAGGCTCACATGTTATCTTCCATCTGCCTCCTAAACAAGAGGGCTGTGTATACTATCGACTGATTAAATTATTTCTTTAGAGTACAAAGAAGTATGTGTGATGAAGACAACAGAGAGGGCACATCAATTATTTACTGAGGAGGAGGTTGCAATATAAATTACACTGGATTAAACTCAGAGATAAATCTCAGTGATGGAGCGCTTAAGCAGAATATGTCGGGAAGAGACAGTGACTGAGTACCCTGGCAGGGGCCAGGAATGCCTGCCAGCACACAGGTCCCCTCGTGACTCCCCTGGACTTCCAGGATGCCCAGGCCAAGAGCCTGTGGAAGGACCACTGCGCTCCAGGCCCTGGCCCAGGTCCCGGGGCAAGGTCACAAACTGAAGAGAGAAGGAGACCAGCTTCTGCCTCCCCAGAGTTGCTGACCTAAGAGGGGAAGGTCAGAAAGAAGCCAGCAAATAAAAATGAGCAAGGTCATCCCGACAGTGCTCAGTGATAGGAAGATGACAGAACAGTCTGAGCAAACAGGAAGGGGACCAAGGTGAGGTGCCACCACGCAGATGGGCTGGTCCAGGAGAGTGACACTGGAGGCAGATTCCTACAACATAGGAAGACATCTGTCCTGCTCGTGAAACAGAAAGAGAGGATCTGGGCAGAGTGAAGCTGTCACAGGCAGGAGGAGGATGGTTTTGCTTACCAGGGTCAGCTTCATGGGAAGGGTAAAGGGTGCGGCCTGGCTCGTGAGCATGCAGGAAGGCCCTGGGGAGTGTCTGCAAGAGCCTGCTGAGCAGCAGGTAGGCTCTTCTCCCTGCTCTGTGTCAGTGGGGAAGAGGTCTAAGCCGACACCAATGACCCGGGGGAGAGAAAGGCAAGGGTGATGGCAAGACATGTGGAGATAGGCGGGGCCAACACTGTGTCAAAGGAGTAGCACAGAGGACTTGTCTTAGTCACGCTCCCATCACTGGGACAAAATTCCTGACACAACTCAAAGGAGGTGAGAGGTTTAGGTGGCTTGCTTTCAGTCGTGGACTCAACCAGTGGGTTCAGTCCCTGGTTGTTTGGTTCCCATACCTGAGGGGCACAGCAGAGGGCAGATGCTCAGTGCATAGAGCCCAGGAAGCAGTCAGAGGAAGGAAGGTACTGGGCCGGAACACACTGTCCTGGGGTACCTCTTATCACCAGGCTACACACCAGAACGTGGAGCCTTGGAAGGTACCTTAGCTCTAGGCACCGCAGGGTTGTCACAGAACTGTTGGAGAGACGGGGAAAGGAGGCAATACTAGCCCAGGCAGCACAAAGCAGGCATGTCACTTTCTGACACGAGGTCATATGATGATAGCGAACCTAGCGGGGAGGTGGGGAGGTTTAACATTCCGTCCAAGGCCTTCCCCAACCCAGTTGTGTACACAGCACATTGGATTCCGGGAGAGAGATGTGTGGCTTCCAAACTGTGGCTGTGCCACAGGGTCCAGTCTTGAGAAAGTCTATGCCTCAAACCCAGGGGCCCTTATAGCTTCAGTGCTATAATGCAGACTTGACCCAACCTGCCGAGCAGTCTGTGAATGCAATAAGGAGATGGGAAAATTCTAGTTTAGATACATACCCTGAAGTTCTATATGTTGAACCTAATCTCCATTGTGAAGTATTAAGAGGGTGAAGCATTTTTTTTTTTTGTGGGTGTGGTCATGCTGGGGAGTGGATCCAGGACCTCCTCACTGAAGTATATCCCTTCCCTCCCGTCCTTCTTCTTTTGTCCTATGACTGTTGTCCTTAAAAGAAAAGGAGAAGGACACGCACACATACTCCCCGTCTCAGATGCCTGTGGCCTGTGCTGCCTCAGGACCCTGCCAGCAGGAAGCTGTACCAGTTATAGTCTCCAAAGTTTGGATCTCCAGAATCCTTGGTCAAAACAAAGTTCTTTTTGTTAAAATTTACCCAGTCTGTGAGATGGCCTTATGGCAGCAATCATAGTAGAAGAAGAAGGAGAAGAAAAAGAAGAGGAGGCAGAGAAGGGAGAAAGAGGTAGAAGAAGAGAACAAGCAAAAAGACAGACTGATATAGCAGCCTGGCATACAGTTCCTTTTATTCTAGCTTAAATTTAGCTTCCCACCAGCAGGAGCACCCCAGTGATCACGTGTCTGTAAGGTGACACAACTCCATGTCCCCCGATTAAACCAGATGGTCTCACCTAATCTAAGCTGTGTTGATCCGAAAGAGCCCCAGCCTCAGGAACTCAGTGCTGAAGCAGAGAGAAGGGTCAATCTCCCCTTGTGATGGGATTCATACTATGTCAATGTAGAATTCTGGGTGGCCTGGGTAAGATCAAGCCAACTTTATAGAAGCATAAAGAGAAGACATTCTTGGAAGACATTACCACAAAGAGAATGCATGTTCTGCACGCTGATTCCAAATCCCTGGGTCACCCCTGAGGCTGTGCTTATGTGTGTCTTCCCTTGGGCTCTAGGAGACACCACTGGATCCTTATGATGTGTCCACATGTTATATTTATGTCTACTGAAGTTCATTTCTGTTTGTTGAAACTAGAAAAATCTTCACTGAATAGTAGGAATGAATGAGACCATGTGATGACTTCATTGAGAATTCCCCAGTCTAAGGGAGGAACAAAGTTTCAAAAATGCAGAAGGAAATATAACAAACAGAAGTAGCATGAGTGCACAAAGAGAGCTCCAGGGAGAAGGCACACATCCAGTCAGTTATCAAAGAACTTACTATCAAAAAGCCAATCACCTTGTAAACAACTTCCTTCTGTCCACCTACTGCAAATAAAAGAGACTGATCTTTTGGGTCAGATAATGAAATGCTAAGTACTTATACACAGCCTCGCCTTTTTTTTTTAACTAAGCACCTTCCTTCTCTACAGCCCACCTGGCCCGAAGCATGTTCTCAATTCTCAGTCTTTAGTTACAAGAGAAAATCCAACAGATTTTGGGAGTGGGAAATAATAAGATGAAACAGTGGATAAAAAGGAGGAGGTGTTAAATCCCGTTTGGTAGACGTCAGGCATCATCTTGTGGGCCGGTGCTTTCATTTATTAAATGCCTACTATGTTTCAGGTGTGATGGAGGTATTACGCACATTACTTTTCCTTTGTCCAGAAAAAATAAGAAAGAAAGAAATTCAATACCCCAAGTGGTATCATGCTCTGACTTGGTATAGAGAGGAAGACAAATATTTTGAGGTCAAGAAGCCTGTCCAGAGTTCACACAGTCAATAAAGACATGGACCTCAGTCAGGGTTCACCCCAATTATATTTGTCTCAATACCCTGTTCCCACACCATGTATGTCTCCCCTCTGTGACAAAGTAAGTGGAGAGACCACGAGAGAGTGAAAGGAGCATTCATCTAGATGGCCAGATCACACTGTACTGGAAGACAGGGGTGGCGATGGGGTGGGCTTTATTTTTACTTTTCTCTCATTGCTGAAAAAAAAAATGCTTGTCCCAAAATTAAGGAAGGAAAAGTTTATTTAACAGAGTTTGTGGCAGTTGCTGCCCCTAAACATCTGCCTCGAAGGCAGCATGAGCAAGGCAGAAGGCAACAGTGCATGGCAGGGGAAAACAGCAAGAGCAGTGAGAGGAAATGGAAGAATGGCTCTCTCCCTCCCTTATATTGTATGCAGGCTGCCTGGCCAGGATGGATGCAGCACTCAAACCCATTATCCCAGCACTGGACCAAGAGTCAATCACAAACTCCAGTACCCGATCCCATGACTGCAGGAGGCTTTGGGGAGGGACATCTAGACACAAAACCTAACGTGGTACAGAGGTTTCCAGAGTAAATTTCCTAAAGAAGACCTGGCCAATGGAAATACAGGTTATCAAGAATCCTTTATACTTGAGAGGAGGACTGTTTCTGACTTTGGAGTTTGGAAGAATGTTGGAGTATTTACAAGGATTCTACCAGCAGAGAATCTCTAATCTGAATATATAAGATCTGAGGAAACTTAAATGCCAAATTTCGGAGCCTTCCAAGTTTGGAATACTCAGCCCATGCTCAGGACTCAGTCTTATTTGGCAAGACTCCTAAAAGCAGTGTGAAACGCCAGTGTAGAGCCCCTGTTACGCGTGTTCATGCCAGGAAGGACTCTATAAGGTCAATGTTGCTGGGTTTTCATTTTGTAAATGTAGAAAGCATACTTGAAGGTGAAAAGGTCATTCTTGCTATTTCACACAATTATTTATTTCACTGTCAATTAATTCAAATTTGAATCCCTGGTTCCAAATAATACATTTTCACCTGCCTTTGCAGGAAAAAAATCAATGATTAGTGAAGAATCTCAG
Organism: Myocastor coypus; assembly: GCA_004027025.1. Taxonomy (NCBI): domain Eukaryota; kingdom Metazoa; phylum Chordata; class Mammalia; order Rodentia; family Myocastoridae; genus Myocastor; species Myocastor coypus. The sequence continues at coordinate 21,315 of PVJA010003843.1, read as the reverse complement.
CATGAAAAGGGCACATAAGAGCCTACGTTTCCATAGTCAGTAAAATGAGATAGCCACAGGACAAAATCCTGATGGAGAATCAATGACATGGGATTCCATCTCTTGCAGTATAATAAGGGAATTATTTACTTTCCCAGCCCCACCTACCGATTCTTCCATCCACCCACCCATCCAACCACCCACTCACCCATCCATCCTTCCATCCATCCATCCACCCACCCATTAATCTACCCACCCATACACCCATCCATCCATCCACCCATCCACCCATTAATCTACCCACCCATCTACCCACCCATCCATCCACCCATCCACCCACCCAACCACCCATCCATCTACCCATCCATCCATCCATCCATCCATCCACCCACCCATTAATCCACCCACCCATCCACCCACCCATCCATCTGTCCACCCATTCACCCACTTACCCACCCACCCATCTACCTACCTATCCATCCATCTACCCACCCACCAATCCATCTATGCTTCCATCCATTGACCAGTCCATCCAGAAATCTGCTATTTATTTTTAGTGCTACTGGGGGTTGAACCCAGGCTCTGCCTACTGATATATATCCCTAGTCCTTTTTTATTTACTTGCTTTTACTACTGAAACAGGGCATCACTAAATTGCACAAGCAGGACTGGAACTTGTAATTCTCCTGCCTCGGAATAAAAAAAAAAAAAAAATAGCCATGCGTATATTGCTCCTCAGTCCCTTCTTCACACTCACTTTCCTTGGTCTTTCCATGCCACTGGACATAATACTGGCCCCACCATCTTGAGAACATCACCCCTGTCACTTCTGTGTCTATCCTGGCTCTTCACCCTCCTGACTTCACCTCTGTGCATCTTTTCTTTCAGGCATTTCATGGATGTCTTCTCTAACATTCTGTTATAGCATTCTGTTTTCACCTGGCAATCTTAATCTTTTCTTTTCTTGTTTGTCTTTTTTTAATGAATTTTATTTATTTTATTTTTTGTCTTGTTTCAGAACTTTTGTTTGTTTGTTTGTTTGTGTGTTTATTTTATGGCTGGCTCAGCCTGCCCTGAGGGCAGGTCTGGCGCAGTATGTGGTGCCAGGGATCGAACTGCGGTCCCTGCAGCTGCCCAAGCTTTCCCAAGCAGGTGCTTTAGACCACTGAGCTATCCTGTCGGGCCTCTCTTGATCTTTTCTAGGTGACCTCTAAATAAATGCATGCATCCACAAAATCTCCCCTGAAATCAGTGCTCACATTTCCATCTGCCTTTATATCACCTCTAAATTTATTAGGACCAAAATATAGAATGTTTGGGACCATGATAACAAACTTCTGTACCCAAACCAGTTCTTTCCATCCGAGGCTCCATCTCCACTGTCTCTCATGTGAATCCTTACCTGGCCTGGTTAAAATGTAGTCACAGTGATCTTGTAACTCACTGTGACAACTTTGGTAATAGCACTCAGCATATTGTATGGTCATCTGCAGGTAGGTGGCACCACTGTGATTCTGACACACTGTGTCCAAGAGAGTGAGTACACAGCACAGTGCAGGTTACATCTGCCACACCAGTGATGTCATGGACAGGCCATTTTCTATGACCCAATTTCTTCTTTTTCCTTATGATACCTTCCACATCGATTCTAAGAACTACAATAGTCTTTCTCTTTAAAAATGTTTAAAGTTTTTAAAATTATTTTTAAAGAGTTCAAAATAGTGATAGAAAGAAAAAAAGCATCATTAGAAATGATACAAAGGGGCTGGGGAGATAGCTCTTAGCCACAAGTGCCTGCCTGGCAAGTGCAAGGTGGTGAGTTTGAACACCAGTCCCGCAAACAAACAAACAAAAAACAACAAAAAAGAAATGATACAAGATCTCACCAAACTAAGTAATAGGAATTCAACAATAGTTGCTGTATTACATGATGCTATCTTCAAATAAGTGAAATTACTGGATATAAATGTGTAAGATTTGTTTAAAGAAAAACAAAATGAAACAAAGGAGGGCTGGGGAGATAGCTCCGAGGCACAAGTGCCTGCTGGGCAAGTGCAAGGTCGTGAGTTTGAACCCTGGTCCCGCAAAAAAAAAAAGAAACAAAGGAAAACAATAACAAAGAAGTTATAAGAAGTTCAAAAGAGGAAGAAAAAAATCAAAGTAAAAAAAAAGCACACTTTCAAAAGATCAGCAGAAATTGACAATATAATTATCCAAACCATTCTCATATATAACTAAATATGTCCTTTCCCCTTCTTTCGTCATTTTCCTCATCCCGGTTTTTTCTTCCCATTGAACAACTCCTTTTTCTTTCACAGTATCTGTTGTACCTTTTAGATTTTCATTACTCTTTCAGGTTCTCACACTAGTGAGATAATGTGATACTTGAACATGTGGATTCGATTTATTTCCCTTTCCAATAGAGTCTAGTTGCATCCGTTATCTACAAGAGCTTAGAATTTATCTCTTTCATATCTGAATAATACTCCATTGTATAAAAATGCTATGTCTTTTTTATCTATTCCTCAGCTGATGGGCATTTGGGTTGTTTCCAAGATTTAGCTATGACAAGTCGCACTGCTACAAACATGGGTGCACATACATTGCGGTGCTATGATGATGTCAGTTATTTTGGTCAGATACCTAGGAGGGGAACAGCTGGCTTGAACAGGACCTCCAAGTCTAGCTTTTTGTGGCATCTCCATACTAATTCCTCACTGGAATTTGCTGCGTTCTGCTGCCCCTGCTCGCCCTGAAGACTATTCGGAAGACTTAGCAGCGCTGGGCCCAGCTCCCAGCCTTCCTGCAGGCGTTTGCTGAATGCAGGCAATCTTTCTAAAACATCCTGACACTCACCAGCGATTCTGGTCCTCCTTGTTCCCCTACATTCTCGCATAGTTTTCTGGCCCACCAACTTATAATTTTTCCCTCTTCGAATCCATCTGTTTGAGAACTGAAAGATTTTTTTCTTCAGCTAGTTCATTACTCAAAAGTTGATACTGCTTTTTCACTTCCCTCCAAACCAAACACAGCAAGAATTTCTGATCCATTTTATAATATTTCATCAAATATTTATTACTGCCCACTCACCAGGCAACAAATAGCTAGAGGAGAACCTTGCAGAAAAACTGTGCCTTCACGAAGCCTGTGGTCTTTTCCTTTGGAGTAGCTCCTGATGCATTTAATTGCATTCCCATTGTACAGATGTGTGCTCTTTGCTTCAGCCAGATAAACCCACTGGATCGGTGTCGTGGGGCACAACTGCACACCCTCAGGTCTCTGCACTTCCTTGCACTGCGTACCCTTACCCTAACTGTCATGTGGCTTCTGGGCCTGTCACATGTAATTTCATTCTGCCCTCAGTCTCACTTTCAGATTGTCTTAAGTCCCAATTCTCTCTATAATAATCAATTTCATTCCTTTCCCTTGCTTTCTTGCCTTTGATCTATTAATTGCCAGACAGCATCAGATTCCTCCTTCTCTTTAGTGACACTGAGATGGCTCTCTTAAATGAGGTCAACTAATTAATGAACTGAAATAGAAACATATATTAAACCATAGACATCAACTAATTTATAAAAAAAACCCAACTTTTTCTAATATAACTAAAATCTGGCCACAGATCTGTCTGTCTGATAACCTTACAGGCACTGTATTCCTCTGGAAGTTATAGAGAAACTCACTCTTCAGTAAGCTTGTGTTGTTACTTTTATTCATATCTGAAGAACACTTATTATATGCCATGCTTCGTGCACACATAACTGCAGGGAGATATTTCAGATAGAAATTAAAATATAATCAGAAAGGGACTGGTCCCACAAGGAAGTCTGCACAAAAATAAAGATATTGGAACTGCGGCTTGAAGCGCATCTGCTGAGGGCCAGGCCTACAGGGCTTGCTAAGGGGTAAATAGCAATTTGGAATTCTACTGTGATTAGCACCAGCTGGCCCAGTAATCCAGCTAAGCTGTAGTCACTCAGGTGTGTGGCCAGAGCACCTGGACCCATCCCTTCCCCAGAACATCTTTGCTCTTGCCAGGCACCCTTGTTATGAGACTCAATTCCCATGCTAGCTCTAGGACCAGTGTCAGACAGGCAGCTACCCTTGTAATCTTAGAGGTGAACTATAGTCTGTCCCACACTGCAAACACACTGTGCCTCTGCTGTGCATGTCACTCTTGACACAAAGCCTTGGTGGCCACCTTACTTGGGACCCCTTCTCAAAATCCAGGAGCTAGTCTTCTCTCCTTTTTCCCAGTATGGCTTTCTTAGCATCTTCCTTTGGTTTGTGACTTCATTCCTTAATGTTGTGTCACCATCAACCTGGCCCGTCTGACATCTGGCTCATTGGGAGTTATAGTTCTCTTGTACTAACTCTGTAAGCATTACCTCATTTATTTCTCTCAATGAGCCCGTAATGTGCACATTGTTATTATCCCATTTACAGAAGAGAAAGTAAGAGTTAAGAATCAGCGGGACTTGGCCAAGGTTACAGAGGCCCCCGAGATTCACCTGAACCCAACTAATTTGAGTTTAACCACTAACAAGATACCTTAAGTTGAGTAATTAATGAACATATTACACTAAGGCAAGTGCATGGCACCCAGTAATCTTCCAATAAACGTGATGGATGCAGGGGAGACAGGCTCCAAGGCATACAATGCAAAGCATGTCCACACGCTGTCACATGTAATCCTCTGGACAGAACTACGCAGTCTTTGTCATTAGCCTACTTTACAGAAAAAGCAGGTGAGGTTGAGAGAAAAGCAGGACTCTGAGAAGGTTCCCCACCCAGAAGCATTCCAGAACTAGAATGCAGGCCTGAATCTAGTTCCAATGCTCCCAGATGTGACTTTGTTGCTTTTTCTCTCCTAAACTTTTACTCTCCTCCTGTTCTTTGTATTCCAACAAGGTCTAGTAGAACAAAAAGGATCACCCTTTCCCTGGCAGCCTCCCACAGCTGTGAGTTTAGCAGGGGTCAGGGTAGGTTACTCTGCTTTCTTTCTCTGCATGGAAATCACCCATAGGTGTGAAGCTTTTGATTCTTCAAAACCTCTCTCTCTACTGGAATTTTGCAGGAGCTTGCTCTACAAGCTCTTGGCTCCCTCACTGCTGCCCGGAATATTTGAAGGGACTGAGAATCTGGTTGTTTAGATCAAGGCAAAGGATTCAATAGGGTTTGGTTGAAAGATAATTTTTTTTGTTTTGTATTAGAGATAGAAAACTCCCCTGTGAGCCAGTGCTGTTGGCCCTGGCAGTTTACAGGCATGAGCCCTATCGGTCAAGACCCATGTCAAGGTCAACAGGAAGCAAAGCTGTACCAACAGAGCCAGTCTCCACAAAAGGCCAGTGAGGCACTGGGACAGAGCCTTTCCACAAGTCCTTAAGGAACTTCCTTTTAAGATGCAAATCACTCAATTAGTATGATACACTACACTACACTACGGATGCTGGCCCAGGGTGCAAATCACTCCAGATGTTTCTGAGGAAGTAGCTTTCCTGCTGTTTCCTCCACATCTGCAAACACCTCTCCTGCCCAGGAGAAACCAGAGGCCAGGAAGAAAAGTACCCTTCCCTTCCTAAGTCTATGGCTGAAACAATACTGTTTGAAAATGACAGACAGGTGACATGCGCACACCTGCTGAGCCCTTCCAGGCTGGCCTCAGGAGGCAGCTTCCACAGCAGCAAATGCGTGGGGAAGGGGGCCACAGGCACCACCTACAGAGTTCACAGAAGAGCAAGCTTCCCTGTGACCCCTGGAAGACTGCGACCTGACAGCTGCACAGCACGCTGTGTCCCTGCAGAAGGATCCTGCAGCAGCGCAGCAGTGCGGACACACAGGAAGGAAGGCAGGATGAGGAGGTTCATGGCAGAGGAAAGATGAGGAAAGAAAAGTAAAGGGCAGCTGCATGTGCTGGGGCTGCTCTAGCAAAAACCAGGAGCTGGGTGCACTGATCTGCGTCTCTCAGTGCTGGAGCCTGGAAACCCCACGTCAAGGCACTGGCCTAGTAGGTTCCTTCTGAGGGGTGCGAGGAAGCTGCCCGAACAACTTCGTCTTAACTTATTTCATTTGCAATGACTAGTTTCAAATAAGACCACACTCTGCACTCATTCAACTCCGAACACGTACTCGATGCTTGCTCAGTTAATCTCAAAACAATTTACAAAATAGCTGGGGATATTGCTGAGAAGCATAAGAGCCAGCATGGCAAACACAAGGTGCCAGGTTTGTTTCCTGGTACCAAAAGCAACATAAAACAAAAGAGTAAGACATGTTTCTCTTCCTTTTGATGAAGAAGTTGACGCTCAAGAGGAGTTATGATTTGGGGAAATTGCTTAGAGAACAAAGGCAGAGGTTGCAGTTGGATTTGTAGCCTCCCAGCCAAGCCTGGCTTTACACATGACAGTGTCAGTAGAACTCCCAAGATCACACTGAAACTCTGGGAGCTTGGTCCAAATACTGACTCTGACAAGCAGTGCCAGGTCTAGTCCTGCACAGAGTCCGAGCATGGGCAGTGCAAATGTGTATGTCATAGATAGAGTGACCAGAGGTACCACAATCCTTTAGGCCAGGTTTTTACCCACAAAGCAGTGTAAATACCAAACCCTTGCAGAGGTTAAAAAGAGACACAGTGAGAGGTTAAGACAGCAAATTGACAGAGAAGAAAAGAAAATGCACTCTGTCGAGCACGATGGAGCATCTCGAATTAAGAGATGCTCAAGCAAAAATAGCCTTTCTCTTGACATTTCCTAAAGGCCAGCTCACTTCTCTTCTCTTGATAGTTGGCACAGGACTCAAACAATATTTTATTACTGATATATAGTTTAGGCAAAAAGAACTTGATTCTTATTATCAAATTAAACAGCAGTGAGAGATAGTATTATTTCTTCCAGCAAGCCTGAGGAATTACAATAGCTTATTTCCATGGTGAGGCTGAGGGGGGGTCTTTATTTTCTATTTGGAAGCGTGGGATTTCATAGGATTTCCCAATTAAGTATGTATCACATTTGTCTTTTCCCAGCTTTCCATTTGAAAGAGTGAAGTATGGTCACTGCTCTAAGACCTCCTCAGGGTTAGGAATCTATTTGATTTCTCTGCCTACATCCTCTTGCCTGGTATCAAAAGACTAAATAAGAAAAGCCTGATAAATGGATCAGCTGGTGGTGGGAAGGAAAGATAGCAAGGGGAAGAAAACCCCTACTAGGGAACTTGAGAGTGACCTGACTTAGAACTTCTGGCCACCCAATCCCCAGTGACTGGCCCCACTGGCTTTCAAGACTTAGTACCTGCACTGGTATTCCAGCCTGGGTTACCCCTCTCTCCACACACCCTCTCCTCACACCTTCTCCATGCCCCAGATGCAGGTCTCTTGGGCAAAGTTTCCCAGCCCCCTGCCCTGTCCCATCTTATCTGCTTGATTGTAGTGAATTTGAACTCATATTTAGAAGACCTACTAGGTGCTAAGCAATAACCACATAACTATTGCATGCCCAGGATCTTCAGAGGGCTCATAACCTATTGTGGCCTAGTGCTGAATACACTGCTTGATTTTTGTTCCATTCAGAAGTAGATGTTACGTGCTCAGCAAGAATCCCACACATTTGATCCAAACCCTGCATGTGTCAGGGACACTTCGCACAGCAACACATGACTCTTAGCATGTCATGAGTCCCAGAAACATGATCTCAGCAAGAAGGCAAGGTTCTACATTCAGGTTACTTTCCAAGTATTCTAAAGTTTCCACTGTAAAAGCCAGTGCTGGGGAGATTGCTCAGCAGCGTAAGCACCTGCATGGCAAGTGCAAGGTCCTGAGTTTGATCCCTAGTACCAAATAAGTAAACAGCCCACACTAGTACATGGAAGTAGTGTCACATGGAAGACATGAAGACTAGCGGATTTCATTGAAAAAAAGCACAACAGTCCAATCAGTGAAACTATTCCAATGTCAAGCCAGGCCTTATACTAACTTTGCATATGGATCAAAAGATCCATAGTTTGATATATTTATTATACTTTCATCTGAAGTACAATTTAAAGGTAGGCATGATTTTCTTTTAATTTCAAAATTCATAAAATGTTGATTACCTGACAAACTGCAGCTTACAATCCTCTCTGATCCATGTTATTAGCAGGAATATTTCTCTGTTGGCTAACATACTATTAGCCAAGGAACTCTGGGGGAGCCTTTCTGCAAAGTAGGTTAATTCCTCACCATGCAATTCTGATTATGTCAAAGCATTTACCCAGGGGTTTTCAAATTCATCCCACTTCAAATAATGAGCATTACATTGTCACCAAAAAAGTTCACATTCAAATTACCATTAAGCAGTTAGTACCTTGGTGAACACTCAGAAAATATTAAGCATTAACAAAGTATATCTGCTCTGAAAAAACAGAGCTTACCAAACAGTATACAAAGGGCCAACACAGACTCTTTCCAGAAAGACGGCAGACTGCCTACATACATTCCAGAAGACGCAGCTGCATGCTCTCCATAAGACAGTTCTTACACATGCAAGTAGGCAGCCCAGAGTAGTAAGCACTGGACACTCCATTCACAGCCCATCGGAACAGCGGCCACAGGAAAGCTGGATTTCCAGGAAGACCAGCTTCCAGGTTACTACTCTAAATGGCTGGATTTCCTGCTTGAGTTATCCCCTGATGTGTGTGACATGACAGTGAAGTTCATCTGGACCCAAAACCAGACTTTGTTCTTATTCTAGCAGTGTGATCTGGTACAAGTTCCTTACCATACAGAGGTAATATTTTCCATCTATAACATGGTTACCATGGCTTCTACCTCACCAGACTGTTGAAAGAGTCACACAAAAGAATGCACATTAAGGCAGTTTTCTGCCCTTCTCTTTGGGGGTCTGACATTGTAGCTTCAGGACTGACCAATGTTTCAGAAGGAGGTCCTTATGTATTAAACAGATCCCTCTATTATAATCTGAATTTTGGTTTAGAATATTATACTCTCAGCTGGCCAGATAGCTCAGCAGATTAAAGCACCTGCTTAGTCAGACGCAGGAATCTGGGTTTGATCCACCCTTAGGATGCTCTGCGATGGCTACTGAGACTGGGCGTGGTAGTGCACACCTGTAATCCCAGTGCTTGGGAGGCTGAAAACAAGAGGATCATTATGAGTCCAATCGGTGTAGTGAGACCCTGTACTAAATACATAAAAAAGGAAGAGTATACTCTCTTCTTGATAGGAGATCTGTGAAAGCTATATTATTAGTAGGACCATTTAATGGGTTTCTTTCATAAACATGGGGAAGCACTTGGTACTAAAGGTCTAATAAAGTTTGGGTTGTGTTTATGGGCAAGGATTGTTAGGAAAGTTCAGCTATAAAACATGGGAAATCTCTAGGGGCAAACATGTCCAAATGACAAGATCTTGGGGCAGGACACAGAAGGAAGCTTAATCTTTCTCATGTGAACTTCTTACACTCAAGGCTAGCAGAGTACACTACCCTAAAACATGCTACTCTGGTCTATAGGCTATTCTGAGTTGAAAACAACTGGGAGATAGATGCAGCATTTCTCAAGAGTAAGACATGACATTGTCAGGCGGGCCTTTCCTTCTTGTCCAGAAAGGACAGGAGTCAGTCACTAGGGATGGCTGTAGATACCATCAACTCTGAGAAGGCACTCAAGAAATCCGCATACCACTCTCTCTTTCTCATTTTCCCCCCCTATTGTTTACCTTTCTGCAATGTGCTGTTTTGAAAAATAAAAGTCATTTTCCTCATTAATGTTCTAAACTATTTTTTTTTGTTGTTGTTAAGATGTTTTCTAAGCTCAATTCTAAGTGCTTCTTTGAGCTGCTCCTCCCCAAGTCCTCTCACATGTAGGCATAATGAACATGTTAATCAGCCTGTTTTTCCCCCCCATGTCAGTCTGTCTTTCATTAGTCTGACTTAGCTCCCCTGTATCTACAGTGTCCATGTAGAGCTGGACGGTAGACATTGGGACCCAAAGGCAATAGAATAGCTCTCAGGTCTCTGCAATCCAACTCAGCTTTCACCTTCTCTCTTGTATCAGTCAAGAGCTCTAAAGCACATAGCAAGCAAAAGAGCAAATTACAGAGAATGTGCAGTCCACCATAAAGGACAGGCGGAGGGCTACAATCATGTTGCTTTTATTCTATTTTTTCCCTCCTTATTTTCTGCTATTTATTTCCCTCTCATGCCACTGAAGATGAGGTAGACCTTTTTGGGGGCTGCCACAGATTCTTTCCTCCCATGAAATCATAATACAAATATACAAAGTCAACTTGAAGCCCTGGAAATTGTTTGACTACTCAGTTATGGACTCAGTTCTTTTATGTTCAAGTTTTATGCATTTTAAAAAGTGGGATTATGTTTTCATTGACAAAATAGGGCTACAACTGTTTGCCTTATAAGAATACTATGGGAATAAATGCGAGTGAAAAGAAGATAAAATCTCCACAGTACCACATTTTGATGGAAACAGAGGCCTATACAAACTAGGCACATTCACTTTGGAGAAACTGCTAACAGATTATAGAGCTGAGAATATTCACCACCTCCTTACAGCTCAGCATCCACCTACACCCTGACCCAGCAGTCTCCTGTTCCCTAACTTCAAGCATATGTGCACGTAAGTACTGGGAGAAAAGCCATAGCCTAGAGTGCCCATAGTGTGCAGCTCCTAACCAGATGCAACAGAATGAATTCTAAGTGTGGCCCATTCCTACAATGGTCACTATCTATGAATAAAAACAGAGGAAACACAAATAGGTGCAGCACTATGGGAGCCTCACCAAGGCACAGTCATACAGGGAGAGCAGCACAGCAGAGAATGCGCTGCACTCACCTTATAGGAAAACCCAACTCTGACCAAGGAAAGCAGTTAGGGATGTGTTTATTCATGCATATGACAACTAGGAAGAAAAGCCAAACAATGACTATTTTACATAATAGGGAAAGGCTAGAAAGAAAGAAAAAGGCAGCGCAGCTTCTGCTGTAGGAGGAAATGAAAGGTAGAGTTCAGGGAAAATCTGGGTGCTGCTCAAGTCACATCAGGACACTGGGGTGCCTTCTGAGGGTCTGTTCTGCACTCATTCACTAGACTGTCTGTTTATACTGGGTTTCATTTCCTGTACCTTCAGTCTTCATTGTAATACGCAGTAAGAAACTGAAAAAATAATATACAATTGCCTACGCAAGGCACCCATGTGATAATCACTATGGTAAAGCAAACCAAAACCAAACCAAAATGAATAGCCCCTTCCAACTCTCCACCTCCTAGATACCAAGGAACAGCTAAGAACAAGGCATAAAACTCTGCTCATTTATTGCCTTCTTTTCTCATCACTAGGAAGGTAAGAGGGGTTGTTAAAAGGCAGGTAGGGAGATGAGAAGAAAGTAGATTCAAGTTATAATGTACAAGTACAATTTCCCTATGATGAACATAATCCTAAAATGTACCAACAGAGTAAATTAATTAAAAATGCTATTTTTATTGTTTTCTTTAACTAGAAGGGATGGACTCAGGTTGCTTTTGAATGAAATGCAGTTTACTTATTAAGCAAGGGACATTCATGAGAACCTGCTGCTTGGAGAAACTGACATGTGCGTTGTCCTCCAATTCCCACAGACCTCAACTGCTGTGAGCAAGCTGGAGAATCAACATACAGACCACAAGCAGCCCGCGCACACCTGGGGTCTGGGTGGGGTGCTGGGGCAGGCTGCAGTGTTCCGAGAGTCCACTGCTGCTTTTACTGAAAAGGCAAGGAGGTCCAGGCAGCAGAAGTGAATGGTGGTCCATGCCAGAAGCAGCAGTATGCTAAACACCTCTGAGCCAGGAACCCACAACGGGCTACATCCCATCCTTCCTACCTGCAGCCATTAATGACTTCTACAGGAGTGGTACTTAGGGAGGAGCAACAATAGGTGAGAAATCAATTCAATTTTCATTCCAGGGCTGATGCACTCTTAATACGACCCTATGAGAGTTGCATCAGATGTACATTGTGTACATAAGTCAAATGGCAGTTGTGGTCTCCACTTTTTGGTTCATTCTTGAGCCCTTAGCTGCCTTTACTGAAAAGTGGCTATATTCACTATGAACCAGTTTCCTTCTTGAGTTTTTATTAATGAAACTATGAAAGCCATCACCTTGATCCTTCAATTCTACATGGTTTGAAAGCCAGTAGTGAAGGCGTGGCGGAAGGGAGGAAAATTCTCAAAATACATACATTGTAAACATCTTGCACACAAGACAAGTAGCTGTTAAACTGAGCCTTCTTCGCTTTGTGTGTGTTAGGGGGGCACTTGCAAGGTTATAATGATTCTTTGATAAGTCATAAGCAACATCCTATGTAAAAATGAAGCATGGGGCCAGATGGTGGACACAGGGCATTATGAAATGAACCTGTTTCTGGTACTGTGTTTAGAATCTGTTTCTCTTATGTCTGTCACAGTGAGTTGAGTTAGAAAAAAAAAAGATAAAAAAAAATGTAGGGGTTAGGGCTGGGGAGATAGCTCCATGGCACAAGCACCTGCCTGGCAAGTGCAAGGTTGTGAATTCAATCCCCAGTCCCAGAAAGAAAAAAATGTACGTGTTAAGGGTATGAGCCAGTTATCCTATAGAGCCCCTGCTTTATTTAGCATTGTTGACCCCAGGTGGAAGCACTGATCTTCCTGTTTGTTGTGGAGCTTTGTTCCTGGTCTTTGCACACCTCCAGAACAACTGTGTGCAAACCTCAATGGCAACGATAAGGCCAGACCTCAGTGACACGTCATAGCACATCATGAGGAAGGCAAGAAAGGCTGGGAGGGAAGGTAGTGGTTGGGAAGCAGGAAGAATCAAGTGATATAGCATCAGGTACGAATTCTGGGATGAATGTGTGCCTAAAATGTTGTCTTCTGGGCCTGGACCCACTCTTTCCCTAATCAGAGACCGTCAACTCGCTTTTCTCAATCTGCTCAGATCCCATCTCGGCTAACGACACTTTCCACATCACCAACCCTCCTCCCCACTCCCACACGTCCCTAGGGCCGTGCACTCTAAAAGCTGAAGCAGCTGTACTAATCACATTAAGTGTTCATGTTTAATGTTTTCATGTGTCAGCGATCCAGGACATTTTGATTTTAGCTGGGGGCAAAAGCTTCATCCAAAAAGCAAAACTGTGATGCACAGCATTCAAGACTCAAAGCAGAGCCGTGATGGGGAGATTACAAGGTTTGTACATCTTTGGGTAAAGAATGTTTGAAGCAGTCCTATGAGGCCCCTGAAATAGTCTCATTTAGAAAGAAGCCCTTTATACTATGACAAGTCCTAGCTACTGATGGTAAAATACATCTTCTAGCACCCTATGCCAACTTTCCCTAGATTCTCTTCTCTCTCCTCCTCAGCACATAGAACTTTTCAAGCATGAGCACAATCTGTTCCTGTGGAAGAAGCAAAGCTGGCTTTACTCTCTGTATGGTTTGTTATTGCTCTTCTTTTAATGCCTAGTTCAGATTCAACTCCTCTCAGCACCTTCTCTTCTGCTGCCTCAATCCCCTTTAGAAGAATGACCCCTTCTTGCATTCCAACCACTGAACATCGTGGTTACTCTTCCCATGGAAGTGGTGCCCAGATTTGGAGACACTTCTATGGAAGTGTACCACTTGGGGGCGCTCTAACAGGGACTCAAGCACAGCATGTCTAGGGTGATGGACCCCAAATGTATTTGTTAAAAAGAATTTGGGGGTATTTTTTGTCATTGGTGGAATAGTTGGGATAGGACTCATCCTGCCTGTCTTATCTGACTTTGTACTGCAATTGCTCATGTGAAACTGAAAGACACAAGACATCTGTGGTAATAAGTAAGGTCTGTCTGGATTCAAATCCTAGCACTTACTAGCTATGTGAATTTAGGAGAATTCCATAGTCTGTCTGTGTCTATTTCCTCAACTATAACATGGGGCTCTTAGTACTTAGTGTTTACTTGCAGTGAACACTTTAAAAAAATATTATAAAGCAGGCTCCTAAATGAGAGACAAATGTTACCCAACAGCTATCCCTGTGTGTGGGTATCATTGTTTGTCACCTACTCAAATGTCAAATGCCCAGCCCTATTTTGGTGTCCAGTCTTTCCAGAATGGGTAAGACAGCATTAGTGGGAGGAAACCAGTAGCATCAAAGCAAAGTCCCTGAGTTCAGGTGCCGGCTGAACCTGAACTTTCTCCGCCAAAGCAAGGCTCACTGGACAGATGAGGAAAGTGATGCCCATGGCTTGACAGTGTATGAACTCCTTTCAAAAACTGAAGCTCATGTCCATCAGAGACAGGATCTTCACAGCCCTGCTGCTTGACACAGGCCTGCCAATCAAGGAGCTTCCAAGGAGGAGCTGGTCAATGCACTTCACATCAGTATCATTGAACACTTCTCTCGAAAATGCCCCCGATGATCTATTACACAGCCTAATCGAGGGTATAGATTAAATGTTTCCCTATTTCCTTACACGAAAACTGCCAACAGAGAAGGGAGAGACTGCATGAGGAACTCAGTACGCAGCCTTCCAAATCCACTGAGTTGGCTGGCTGTATTTGGGCTGAATCCTGCTGGTTATGTAACATTATTCCCCCTAGTGATCTGCTGTCTGAAGCTGTGTGCAAATGTGTAGGAAAGTGTATGCATGCGTAAGGAAGGCTGGGAGCGCTCTGCATCCCACTGAGCCACATCCTGGCTTTAGAGTACAGCACCAGCCAGCAAATGGAGAGCTGGACCTCCTTATCAGGGTATTGTAAAAGGCAAGTGTCATGTAGTGCTTGATACACTGTGTCAAGAAGGTAAAAACTAAACCTACTCAGCAACTCCCATACCCTAGGGCATGGAGGCCCCACCCCAGAGTGACTCATCATTAAGGGCTAGGAAAGGGAACTGAGGAAGGATGGCGCATTCCACTTCTTCGGAAGAGCTCCAGTCTTTGAAGTCAGCTTGGACGTCATCTGGCTTCTAGCGCACTCTTCATCCTCTCCCTTGGCTCCTTCAGCCTTCTGGTATAGACTTAGCAGTCTTCCACTGCAGACCCATTGGCCTCCTGATATGGACTTGTACAGAACCCTGCAGTGAGTTCCAGACCTTGGACTGAGTCCTTCAGTCTCCAGTGTGCAGACACCCTCTGCAGACTTCCTCATCTGACTCTGTGCTGATCATTATTAGCCAATGTTGTAATTTCTGATATATTTGCACATCTTGTGTTATATCTGTTCCTCTAGTAAAACCCTGACTGACACATGTCATATTGGAATCTAGTTCTTAACACACTGATGAGCATGCACATACTTGAAGAATTGCAGTAGCAAATGTTCAAACACGTACAAAACATCTGACAATAGCATGTACTGATGCTAAGCTCACTATGTTCCAGGTTCTCCATGTGTACGAAGACATCTCACAAGGTGATCAAGAAAGGAATTGAGAGTGTTGCTACATGAGTGAGAGCTAAGGATCAGGATGGCCAGTGCAGCCACCATAACTGAAGAACCGGTGAGTACCAGGGGAAAGGCTGGAATTCTGCATGGCTACCCTAGGTCCCAAGGGCTTCTGCTGGGTGCACAGCAGGTGGGCACTACACTGCATGCTGATAGTTGGCACCCGAAGGAGAGGAGATTCAGTCCCTGCTCCAGGGGACCTCCCATTGTAAATAGGGGTGCTGGAGTGAAACCACAGCACCGAGGCAGCAAAATGGGAGCCCCTCCCCCTTGAGTTCCAGGGGAGGAGCCAGGGGCTGAGGTACATGAAACTCACTCTGAAAGTATTCTGGGAGAAGGGAGGCTGTGTTAATTGTCCCTAGCCCAACAGGGGTGTTTAGCGGGTGGCAGTGGAGAATGCAGAGATGGCTACTCGGAGGGAAAATCCTGAGCCCAGTTACAGTATTAGGAGATAGGATAATGCATTCAAAATCTGGAACTGTGCTATTGATATAGAAGACACAAGTAAACACAGCTATTTAAGTGTAAATTAGTTAAGATCCAATACAATGTAGGAATTTGCTTCTTTGTTCACATTAACCACAATCGAAGTGCTCTACAAGAAGAGGGGCTTGTGCTGCCATACTGCATGGCATAGGTGTGAAACATTTCCATGGTGCCAGCAGGTTCTACTGGACCACACTCAAGGTACTAATGCTGCAGAGCTCAGGTCGGGGCCTGGCCCACACACACCTGCTGGCAAGGGGGAGCTGCTGAGCACTCTCAGCAGAAGGGTGACAAGAGCACCTCTGGTCTTAGGTCAGTCAGCGGCAGGTGCAGCCTGCAGTGCAAGGCAGAAAGAGGTTTAGATACTAAGGGAAGTAGTTAAAGTTGGCAAAAACTGGAAGAGGTAAGGGGTAGAACATATCCACACATGCATGCATAGGCACTGGAGCCAGCAGACCAATACTGTGTAAAGAGAGGAGGAAGGATTAGCAGTTCCCAAGGGCCATGGCTGAGAGGACACATGTCCGTGTCAAAGGGGTAGGAGGTCCTTCCTGGTATGTCTGTCTGTCACTCATGGTAGAGATGCCCAGCAGGCAGCTAGGCAGCTGGAAGAGCAGTGTCATTGAGCTGCAGATGTTCCCAGCAGCTGGTGAGCCATCATAGTTCACCTGGAGCAATAGGCTTCATACAGTGAAACCTGCACTCTGTAGGAAAGCCACGCACCAAGTGTCTCCTCAGAGGTCTCCTGACTTCAGGGGAAACGGGCCATCTTCTCATAGTATAGCCACAATCAGGAAGACAAAAAAATGGTCAAACACAGGTTGGGAGAGGGGAGATGTGGATGAAGAAGAAGAGAATAAAAAAACAGTGCCTGGAGAAGGTGCCTTTTGCCTCAATATTTGCAAAGAATGTGGGAGATATTAGCCCAGACTGATGATGAGGAGGGTATCCATCTAATGGTGGGTCAATCTTCCTAATACCATGTGAGCTGCAAAACCACTGCTCCCCACTTTATCATGCCCTTAGTAAAGAAATTAACAAGACAATACTTCCAAACATAGTGAAATGGATATAGAGGAAATGCTAGAATCCCCACTAGGTTAGGGGCAGCAGCTGGGACTAGAAAAGCTTGACCCCTAAAACCTCTTTGTGAATCACTGGTGTTGCAAGCTAGAAACTTGCAACATATTTTGGACAGACTTATTCTTCTATTAGATGAGAGAAAAAAAAAAAAAAAGCAAGCTCTAGCTCTGCTGCCCCATTCTTGCTCTCATCTGCCTTATTCTCTTTGGACATGGACCAGCATTTTCAAATGCCTCTGTGATCTGCTCCCTCGTGCCCATCCATCCTATTGAACATCCCTCCGTGGCCTTTTCCAGGAAAGCGCTCTGAATGCTTAGCCCAGCCAGTGCTGCTTCCGGCGTATTTCATAGTGAAGGAGGCAAAGCCATCAAGCATTAATGATACTGGCTCAGTGAGAACACGTCTATTTTTCCCACCAGCATCAGAAGCATCAACCAGTTGAATTCCTCCTCCTCATACACTTTTCAGGCTCCATGTTGAAGAGCCTACCTGGATCACTTGCTTCTGGCTACTACATAGGGGCTGGTGATGGGCTTGCAGGGCCAGGTGCCACACCGCAGCACCACATACATAGACACACTCACACACACAGACACATTTACACCCACACCTGTGCTCACCAATCCATTCAAACACGACTCACTGAAGAACAGTTTCTTCTCCCCATCCAACTGCCCAATCTCTCTCTATTTGACCCTAAGAGTGCATAGCCAAACAAATATATCTGGACACATAGCCTACCCTGGTACAAAACACACAGAGATGGATGGATTACACAGATCACAACTGTGCTGAGATACTTGGCCTTCAAAGGTGATCCTGGCTTTACACCCCACCCCACAGTGCAACATACTTATCTTCTTGAACCCACTAAGCTCTTGCTTACTCTGAGGTCTTGGCTTATGCTGCTCCCCTTTCTCAACATATGCTTCCCTCTCTGAGCCAGGCTAACTCTCAGTTCACCTCCAGAACCCCACCTAGGGCATTCCCCTTAGGGAATCTTCAGTGTACTTCTCTAAGCCTATGTGAGGCATGTCCTTTGTGGTCACATAGCACCCTGGGGATTCCTTCTCCTTACTATGCTACTCATTGCTTCAGTTCAGAGTGGTCCCTCTGGCTACCACAGCAGCATCTGGAGAACAGAAGTCTGCAGCCTGGAAGACCAGTAACAAGCTGGCAGAGGTGGCCACACACAGGTGGCCAGACTGTTAAGAGTGTCAGCATGGGAGGGCTTCTCACTTGGAAACCCAGGCACAGAGAAGGGACACTTAGAGGACATAGTTTCAGAGGGAATGCAAGATCATCAAGGATTATACAAGAAAGAGGAGGGGAAGGAACCGAAGAGCAAGGACTAGGTGGCAACAAGCTTTTATGGATAGCTTCCCACATCAGAGGTCCTTCACTGCCTACTATTTAAATCTTCACACAGCTTTGAGAAGTAGAAATTGTCATGGCCTTTCATGCGCCTATGTTAAGAAGCACTACCAGATCTCCAGGTGGTACATATGCATTGAATTCATAATGCCATCGCCCAAGTAATATGTTCTGAACTCATAATAGAAGGTTTCTGCCTCTTCTCCAGAAAGGTAGATTTTCCAAAGTCTTACCAGCTGGGAAGTACCTGAACATTGTATTTCAAGGATTCCACATTCAGAGGTGTCACCCATGCTACAATTGCCTTAACAAACCCTCTGACTCTGGTTCCAGCTGGAAAAGTACAAGGATCCACTGTCCTCTTGGGACTCATAGCTCATAGCCGCCGAGTCCCTGCCTGCAAACTACTTTGTCTGGAGTGAAGATCAGTGGCCCTCATGCAGTCTCAGGGCCTATGAGTGCTGCCCTGGCACTTTATAAAATATGTAGGCCTTTCTGGAACATGGGAATTTGAGACTGTAGCTTGGGCCAGAAAAGGGAATTTTAAGTGCTGTGTGTAGGCTTAAGGTCCAAGTATGTGATCAGACTCATGACACCAAGCCAAACCTCCTCACTGAGTAATCACACTGGAATTGCAGTTCTCTTCAGAACATGTCAGAAACAGTTCTGATTCTCAAGTCCAGGATTAATACAGAAGAGATGAATTCACAGGGGCCTATCTCTTAGATAGAACTACCATTCCCAATTGACCAGAGTGAGGTCCCCATCTTTGTCTCTCACTGCTCTACAGATAAGGATTATAGGGATATAAAAGAAGAGTGCCTCATAAAACATTATTTATTAGAGGGCCAATGGAGTTTCGTGTGAATTGGGTTTTACACTTTCCATTTGCCACTGAAACAATGGAACACTACATGGCTAATAATAAGGCACAGGCCTTGATTAAGAACCCAATCCATAATTCAATAAAGAGCTTGTGCTGACATAATCAGCAAAGAGGGGCCCTCATGAATACCCAAATAAGCCCACACCTGAAATGTCTGAGTCAGCACCCACTGCAGAGGCTTATGATTTGTGAAGTGTGCAGAACATTTTGCTTCCAGTCCCCAACTTCAAAGATTTTATAATTAGCAAAGTTGCGTCCATTTGGCAGCATGTGCTCTACTGTGAATGAAGGCCTGCCAGAGTCTCAGAATGCTCTGCTGGAAAATG
This sequence comes from Myocastor coypus, assembly GCA_004027025.1. NCBI lineage: Eukaryota > Metazoa > Chordata > Mammalia > Rodentia > Myocastoridae > Myocastor > Myocastor coypus. The sequence continues at coordinate 1,729 of PVJA010003843.1, read as the reverse complement.
ACCTGTTCTGTTCCAAGTACTTAAGGAATAATATATGTTCTTTAATGAATAACACAGTAAATTAGGGAGGTATTGAAAATTATGCATTCAATTGATTTCCATTTTGGATCCAAATGCTAGATTTTGACAGCAACTATGGTCCCCTGAAAAGGTGGGGATTAAAAGACTCTGGGACATAAACTCTACTTTTCAGAACAGTACTGAAACATCATGTTGGACATAACATTTTAAATATGGACATGCTTTAAATTAGAGACACACTTCTGTGAGTCTACAGACTGACTCTAGTTTTTAAAGCTACTCTGAATCTTGAAATTGTTGTGTTTAACTTTTATCCTTTTGAAAACCACTGGGAAGCTCTGAAGCCAATCTACAGCCCAAGCCAAAACACAAACAGAAAACACAGAGCCTTGAATGGTATTATCTATCCTCAACTTTCTTGTTTCATCTGTATTATCTAACTGTATTTCCTATAATAAAACCACATCTATAAATTCCTTACATTCTCCTCCAACAAGGCAGACTCTGAAAAAGCACAGCATCTTACTAGAAAGCTTTATAGTCTATACACAACTTATATAACTTTGGAAAGGGTGCATGTGTGAAATCTAGAATTAAAAAAGGGTCAAAAATGAATTGAAAGAACACTGAACTGCACGTGGGAAGACATCAGGGGACTAGGACTTAAGACACCTCTGCAGCTGCTTCTGGAAATGGGAACTCTGGTCTTGTCTCTAAGAACCAGCATTTTGTAATGAATGCCACGTACAGCTGCAGTTGTCACTATGGAACTTTCTTCCCTAGAGACAGACTCAGTTATCAATTATGTATTGCACAGTGATGCACAGCCCGTTATGAGGAATAATTTGTATGCACTGGCCATCTTTGTTTTCATGTAACTTGTATTTCCCATGCTTTATACTTTGCCTTCCCTCTAAACTTCTTGAGAACATCATTCAGCACTGTGGATGTCAGTATTTTCCACATTGCATTTCCCAGGATCCTAAGTAAATTTTGGCCTTCAGGGCTTTGTGCCCCTGTTTTCTGACATTGCTAAGAGAAGACAGTGCAGCTCTACAGTGCCTGCATGTATGAGCTTCTTCCTCAGGTGGGAGCCAAGGTCAAAGGAAAAGGCCAGGACATCTTAGAAGTCTGCTTTCTTTTTTTTTTTCCTAGAGAAGCAGGGTGGCAATTTGACTTGTTTAAAAAAAAATAGCTACTATCCTTTCTTTTCAGGCTATTTGATGTCCTAGTTAGAAGTTCTCAGCCTCTCAGCTGCTGGTCTGTGAGCGCTGACTGGATAGTAGGAAGAAAGGAGACACAGATGGATGGGCAGACATTCTGCAAGACAAGATGAGCCCGCTCTAGCGCAGCAAGCTGTAGCCTGGGCAGGCAGGCACTGTCCCTACCAGGGCCTTTCTGACAGCAGTGCCAGCCGAGTCTCCCTGATAATCCACCTTGCAAATGGGGACCTTCATGAGCCATCATGTACAACAGACAAGAGAAGGAAGTAAATATTTTATCAAATGGAGCTAGGGAGGAAAATACCATGAGACTGAGTGAGCCAGGCCTGGAATTTGGTTCACCACTAATTCAAAGCAAAGGTGCTATGAGTTGTTGTGGAAAGCTCTTCATGCCTTACTCACCTGGCACTACCATCAGAAGTGTGTGTGTGGGGTGTGTGTGTGTGTGTGTGTGTGAGAGAGAGAGAGAGAGAGAGAGAGAGAGA
>PVJA010003842.1:17525-91374 GCA_004027025.1 Myocastor coypus | reverse complement strand
TTTTTTTTTTTTTTTTTTTTTTTTTTTTTTTTTTTTTTTTTTTTTTTTTTTTTTTTTTTTTTTTTTTTTTTTTTTTTTTTTTTTTTTTTTTTTTTTTTTTTTTTTTTTTTTTTTTTTTTTTTTTTTGTCTTTTTGAGACAGGGTCTCACTGTGCAGCTCAGGCTGGCCTTGAGCTCACTTTTGTAGCCCAGGCTGGTCTTGAACTCACAACGATCCTCCTGCCTCAGCCTCCCAAGTGCTGGGATTACAGGCGTGAGCCACCACGCCCGGCTTGTAGATGGTTTTTGAAGTGTTGACATTTTTAATAAATCAACACTAAGTCATCCAGTCCCTAAATGCAGCATTTTTTGTGTCTTCTTTAAAAAAAAATAAACAAACATTGTCTTATACTTTTTTCAGTGCTTAAGTCTTTTGGCTCCTTGATCAGTTTATCACTCAATATTTTCTGTGCTTTTTAGTATTGTCCTAGACAAGCTAGTAATTTTCCTTTTAGATTATTCATTGTTTCTACATAGAAGTGCAACTGGTCTTTTGTGTTTATTTTGTATTATACAACTTTGCTGATTTTATTCTAAAAGATTTCTGTAAAACTGTTAGGTTTTCTATATGTTTAAGATCATGTCAGAAAATTCATAATTTGTACAGTGCATTTAGCAGGAAAGAACACTGCATTTTTCAAGTACTTTTCATGTACTGTTGGTTAAGATCATCATTTGATTTTTTTTTTCATCTTTTGTTCTGATAAAGTAGTGTATCACTGTGGCTGTTTTCCATATATTCTATTGGAACTCTTATTCCGCTCTAAAGATAATTCCCTTTTGTTTCTGATGAATGGTCCTTTTAATGTACTGTTGAATTCAGTTTGCTAAGACTTTTGTTAGTGTTTGTGCATTCGTATTTATTGGGTCATTAGCTAGGAACTTTTCTTCTAGTGTTTTGTTTTCTCGTTTTGTTATCAGGAGACATGCTGTCCTGATGAGTTTAGAAGTATTCTCTCCTCTGTTGGTGTTAATTTTTTAACTGTTCCCTGAATTCATTGGCAAAGACATCTGGACCTAGACGTATTTTTCTTTGGAGGGCTTCAATGCTCATTCGGTCTCCTTTCTAGTTACAGATTTGTTCAGATTTTTTTATTTCTCCATGATTCAGTATTGGTAGGTTTAATTTTTTTCTAGTAATTTATGCATTTCTTCTAAGTAACTCAGTTTGCTGATGTACAGGCATAATTATAATTTTTATAATTCTTTCATTTTTGCAGCATATTTGCATTTTCTCCTCTTGTACTTCTCTGTGTGTATGTGTGTGTGTGTGTGTGTGTGTGTGTGTGTTTAGTAAGGGATAAGGGTCTACAATGTCTCACTACTAGATGGGACTCGTACTGATCTGCCTGTATTCAGCTTCCTAAGAGCTGGGATTACAGGAATGTACCACCATGCCCAGTTTCAGTTGCCCCCTGAGCACACCTCAGGGCAGGGCTGGTACAGCATGCTGGGGATCCAGCTCCCTGCCACTGCATCTGCTGCCTAAACAGGCACCTTAGTCCACTGAACTATCTGCCCAGCCCTTCTCTTTTATTTCTGATTTGGAGTGTCTTTCTATCTAGTCAGTAGTTTGTCAGTTCTCTTCAAAAACAGTTGCTTGATTCACTTTTTTTTTCCCTGTTTTCAATTCTCTTTATTTCTGCTCTAATTTTAACTTTCCTTGAATTGCTAATTTGGCATTTGCTTCTCATTTTCTAGTTACTTTACTTTTAGAAAAAACAAGCTATTTGAGATCTTTTTTAATGTAGGTGTGTATTTGTAAGCTGAAGTTTTCTGTGTGTGTTGCGTGTCTGTTTTCACTTGTCTTGGTATTTTCCGTTTCTGTTTGGATCTCTCCTTTGACCCAACACTAATTGAAGAGTGTGTTGTTCAAGTTTCAGGTGCTGGTGCATTCTGCACTTCTCCATCTGTTGTTTTCATCCCACTGTACTGAGGAAATTACTGCTGTGGTTTCAGTTATCCAAAATATTTTGACTTTTAGAGATATAATGTAATGTTTCATGTGTACATTAAAAAAGTATGTTCTCCTCTTGTCACCTGATGATCTCTATGTATCTGCCAGGTATATTTGGCCTATGGCATTGTTCAAGTCCCCTGCCTCCTCACTGATCTGGTTTCATGTTGTACCTGTTATTGAAATGTAATGTGGGGGTCTATTGTGTTTGCTAATTTTTCTATTTAATGCTGTCATATATGTAGATAGTTGGATACACATATATTTATATATGTTGGATATATGCTTATAATGATTATATCTTCCTAGTTAAGTAAGTCTATTTTCTTTGTACAATGGCCTTTCTTTACCTCTTTGACAGTTTTGATGCAAAGGTATAATTTTTATAATTGTTTTATTTGATATAAATGGGACCCATCCCTCTTCTCTTCTGGTTATCATTTTTATGAAATATCTTTTGCAGTCATTTCTCTTTCTGACTATGTCCATTTCTGAATCTAAAGTATCTAAAGTAAATCTCTTAAAAGTAGCAAATAATTGGGTCTTTAAAAAAACTCCATTTAGTTATTTTGCTATTGTTTTTTATTGGGAAATTTAGTGTTTATGTTTAAGTTAATATCAATAGGAAAATACTTATTATTGTGATGTTAGTAATATTTCATTTGTTTTGTTTTCCTTTCCTTCTGTGTGTGTGTGTGTGTGTGTGTGTGTGTGTGTGTGTATGGTGTAAGCTATCTAACCCAGGGTCTTACACATGCTAGATAAGTACTATACCACTGAGCTACTGCTCAACCTTCTTTTTTTCTTTTCGGTTTCTATTGTGCTTACAGATGAACTTTTACAGCACTAATTAAAGATGGAAACATCTTAATTTCAATCTCATATTAACACTACAATTTTACTCTTCCCACACACATATACTTTGTTGTTTCATATCACAAAGTAGATCATTTAATCTGTATTCCACTCATGGATTTGTAGATACATTTTGTGCACTTTTTCATTTAAATCCTATGCCATAATTAAAGATTGAGTTATACACCACTGTTACAGTATTAAAAGTATCACCTAGTTTTTTGTGTAAAGTTTTGAGCTTTATATTTATGTGCTGCTGTTTAATATACTTTTCTTGGAAGGCAGGTCAACTGATATATTTCCTCATTTTTGTTTATCTGGGAAATTTTTCACTTGTCACATTTCTAAAGGATACTGTTGCATGATATAATAATGTGTGGTAGGGATTTTTCCCTTAAGCATTAGAAATGTACCATTGGGGTCCTTTCTGTCCCTGCATTATTTCTGCTGTGATATCTACTGAGAGTCTTGTGGGAGTGCTTTGGTATGTGACAAGTCACATTTCTTGGAGCTTTTCCCTTGGTGCTTTCTCTGTTTCTTTCATTTTAATCACAGTGACTCTCAGTGTGACTTTGCATTCATTCCCACTGGAGTTCAGTGTGTTTACTGAATGTAGGTACCTGTCTATTTCTTGCCTCAGATTTGAAAAGTTTTCTGTCACATCTTTAAGTAATTTTTCTGTGTCTTCTTTCTCTCTTTTTTGAACTTCCTTGAAACATACATTGTTCTCCTTCATAGAATCTCACTAGTTCCATAGGTTTGCTTAATTTTCTTTGATCCTTTGGAAAAGTTTAAATGGCTTGTTTTCTTTTCCTTTTTTTTTTTTTTTTAAAGAGAATTAAATTGTTTATTGATTACACATGATAATGAATGCTACACATCTTCAATCCCATCTATCGTTGTATCTGGTACCATTATTTAATTTAGATATATGTTGGATGTGCCCATAATCATTTTTATAACCAAGTAGCTGACTGTTTGCTTGAGTGACCTTTTCAGTGGTCAGATTCAGCAATTACAACAGTGTCAGTTCAACTACACCAAGGTTTCTGAAGACAGGGACTCCTTTAAGCAATTGTAAAGAAATTTTAAATGGAACCTGGCATCACTCTGAAGAAATTGTAACTTCACACTGTTGGGAATGTTAACCAAGATGGCTTCAATTCAGTAATTCTTCTGCTTGATCAAATCCACTGGAGGACTATCCACCTAAATGTTTCAGTTTAACTGCATTCTCCAGCTTGCAAACTTCTACTTAACATTCTTCTGTCTTTCTGTTTTCATGGTTTAGTTGGAAAAGGTCACTCAGAGACCTCACGTACTGCTTGGCAGGGCATGGAGAAGGTGATTGCCAGCAGGGAGGGCCGTACAGTGACTTGCTGTCAGTCAGAGGGAGCTAGCACAGGAGTTGTAGCTCTGGAAGGTTAGAGCTCCTTTGCTGGCTGCTTCCTTCTCCATCAGTGTCCTGGGTACCTTCCTACCAGTGTCTTGCTTTCACAACAGGAGCCAAAATAAATCTGTCTTCCTTTAAGCTGTAGATATCAGGTAGGTTTTGGCAGTGAGGAAAGTGGTCAGTGCTCATGTTCTCATTTGGTTTAGCCCTCATTTCCTTGAGCTTGTTGACCTCTTTGGTAATTATTAAAAGCATTTATCAGGTAATTGATGCACCTCTATTTCTTTAGGGCTGATTTCTGGTGATATTCTGTTCCCTTGTACCCTATTTCTGTTTTTTTGTGTCTCATAACTTTGTTTTAGAATCTGCATATTCGAAGAAACAATATCCTCTCCCAGCCTAGAAGCTGCCTTGGAGCAAGAGAAGCCTCACTATTCATCCTGGTTAGAGACCCCTGGATCCTTGGGAAGGATGTGACTCCCTAGGTCTGTGCACGCAATGTCTTGGGCACAGAGGCTGCGCTTGTCATGACGCCTTCTTCTCCCTGTGTGCAGTTCTGCTGGGTACCTGGATGTCCACTAACAAGCCACCCAGGACTCCCTTGTGAAAGCAGCGGCCACTATGTACCAGCTGCCATGAAAGCCTGAATCAGACAAGCTATATCTCAGTCTGTGTTAGTCAGCCTTCTCCCTGCAGAGACATAATATACAACACCCACAACGTAAAGGAGAAGAAACTGAATTTCAGTTTTAAGGAATCCATCTGTAGTCAGCAGGCTTCAAGGCAAAACCTGATGAGTGCTCATGGGAGACAGCTGTGCTTAGACCTTTGCAGCCTGGAAGCACCTCATGAGCCCAGAGTGGAGCGGGCCAGGGCTCACCTGGAGTACTCAAGGTCATACTGTGTCCTGCCCAGACACACCCAGAAGTGCGTCTGGACTGTTCTCTAGGTGTTTCCTACTACAATGGAGATCAGTCACCACACTGTCCCTAGACATTCCTCTGCAAAACTGCAATGCTGGATGCCAAGGTCTGTTCCTCTCCCTCTGCCTTCTCCCTGAGGAGGGGGAGATCTTGAACTGTGCACCTCCTCCCCACTGTGCAGAGCTCTGCCATCCATGGCAAGCTACACGGCACTCTCCACTGTTACCGTAGCTCCCAGGCTTCCTGATTCTGATTCTGACAGTTCTTTCAGTAGAATGAGACAGAACTGAGGGAATCCTGTGAGGATCCCTCTGCAAAGCTGGAACTGTGGCCACACACTCTGCCCCTCTTCCTGCCTCCTGAGTGTGAAGCCTCAGGTTGAGTGCCACTCTCCAGGCTGCACCGAGCTGTGCTGGCTACAGGCAGCCACCCACCTGTTTCCTTTGTTCTGAGCAGTCCCCAGGCATCCAGGGGTGTGCCAGTTCCATCACTGCTTGTAGGGAGCCACAATAAACACATTGTAGGAGCGGCCCTCCACAAAGCCAGAATGTTGACAGCGTGCTCTGTGTCTGCCTTCTCTTCAGGTGAGGCGTGGCTGTGGTCCAGGCTGCTCTCTCCTGCTGCTGGGCTGTGCCAGCCCAGGGGAGGGTCTGACATGGGCAAAGTAAATTCCTCTTCTTACACATTTCAGGGCAGATTCTCAACTTTGTGCTCTTGTGGGGCTCTGCATTCTGTCATTCTTGGGACTCGATTCCACCATTGTCGTGATGAGTATTGCAGTCAATTTATCCTTGTTAAATTAGTGTTTTCTGGGCATAAGTAATCTAGGATTTCCAGTTCTGTCATCTTGATAATTCACTCCCAGGAGAAGATCCTTTTAATCTACTTGAATTTTTAAACTCATCATATAATACATTTTTGTCATCTTACTCTTCACTCTACACATTATCACAAGCACTTTCTCATTATAGTTTTTCAAAAGCATTGAAAAGGGTCAGTCTGGTGTCTGGTAACGGGAATGCTGTCATTATGGCTTTATAATTCCCCATAGAGTTTATGAAATAATGCATTAGAAATGTTTATGATCTTTTCAGTTAAATAGATTTATCATTGTTTCAACTTTTCCCTTTCAGTTTTGACAGTTAAAATAATGTAACAGGCTAGAAATTATTTACATTCTTCAGACATATTCCTACATTGCTTCTGGAAAGATTATACCGAATTATATTCCCTACAACAGTTTGTGAAATCTGCCTCAGCACAGTATGATTTCCACATGTTAATTATCGCCAAATGGCTATGCAGAGAAAGGGATCTGGTTCACTTTGGCTTTTGGTACACAAGTGCACACTTTTACACAGCCTTTACACTGCCACGACTGCTTTTCCATACTTGTGCTTCCCTTCGTCACAACACCTACAATACCAGATCAGACAGAGGAGTCCATACTTTCACCCCTGAGATAATAAGCTGCTTTGGAGTGGGGATATGATTGTTAGGAAGAAAAATATTTTATTTTTTTATTTCAAATATTTTAAATGTTATGGCCTTGCCATATATAACATGATAGAGAGAATTACTGTTTTGTAAAGCTGATCTTCCTTCGGTGCTTACCCAGATGAAAAGTTGTGGATATTGAGATTATCCACCCTCTTAGGTAGCCAAATATCTTATACTATCTGTTTTCCTATGCAGTCAGCACAGCTTTTAACTTTAAAGTCAGTTTCTATGACCTCTCCCAAGTCCACATATGTATGTATGCTGGGTCTGCACTGGACCTTTCTGCTAAGTTTGTCTCTAAGGTAAACAACCCTTTGATAAATTTGACAAATCACAGCTATTAATCCTATTCTGCCTAAGTCCCTTTCCCTTGACTTACTGTTTGATTTTCTCTAGATCTTTATCAGGGGCATAAATATCTTCGGCAGAATCATGAGTCCGAATACCTAGCTGCAGGATTTCCCTCTTGGAAAGTGGAAGATACTTTCGCTTTCAGCATTTGAGAAAGGGATGTGAAGACAGATGCTGTTTCCAAGTCAGAAGCTTTCTCTAGCTCTACACTTTTGTTCTCTGCCTCAGAGTATATTGTTAAGAGTTTGAATCATCCAGATACTAGCACAAAAGTTTAAATATTGACAAGGACACAAATTCACAAATGCTCAAATTTGTGCATCACCCTGGAAATGCATCTCTAGACGTATGTGTGTCAAATACATATTTAAAGGAAAAGCTCAAGTGGAATTCCTATCTTAGTTATATTCTTGTTGTTGGTTCAAAACACTAGACACCCATAAGTTCAGGCAAAAGGTTTATGTTATCTCTGAATCTGTAGAGATTTCAGCCCATAGTTGTCTGGTTCCAAGTCAGAACATCATGGCAGGGGAGAAACGGTCCATACCATAGCTGGCAGGAAGCAGCCAACTGCAAGCTGCCCTTTCCCTTTTTATTCTATCCAGACCACAAGCTTATTGGCTGGTGCTGTCACACCCAGGATGGGTCTTCCCATTATCTATACCCAGAACTACAACAGATCCATCAGTGGACTGACGCAGGAATCACACATCCATGATCCTGCTAACCCCCCAAACCCCACCAGTGAGTACCTGAAGCTGTGGGGGCACATCTAGATATAAGCTAAAATAATTCCTTTTATAAAGAAAGAAAAACTGGCACTAAGGAAATTGCACATTGTTATAAAACAGAAAGTTGAGGCATGCAATGTCTATCACACTGCCAGTTCCTCTGAATCAATAAAAATACCTGTAGAGATACTAAAGTATCTACTTAAGGTTAGAGTAACCCTGCAAAGTTTTATAATCAGTTTCAACTCATTGTTATTAAGGTTGTAGGGGAAAATCTGAAAATAATGATAAATTCTGAAGATCTCTACTACTAATGAACTAGTATCTCTTCATAAAATATTGCACACATCCTAGAGATTAAATCATAGATCGTTAGAAGTTTATCTTGTCATGTCTGGGTATATCTAGCTGATACTTAAAATCACTCTATCACTGTTTCCTGTACAAAGATTCTATGGGTGGTTACACCTGAACTTTTTGTAAGCCATATGCAGTTAACGGGGTGCTGCTCCTGCTGAGTTTGCTTCACAGTGATCTTTAGGAAACAACGGCAGTAGGTACTTAGACTTCTTCCTCTTAGAATTGCTTCCAGGTGCTAGAGTGAGTTAGAGGCTTAGTACTGATGATGGTTGTGCCCTATAAAAGACTGCCAGGGTCCCATCACTGATTAATCTTTAACACTACTAGAAGCCTAATCTTGAAGAACCTGTTGGCAGATGATAGCACAAAATCGATGGCAAGGTGATTGCAGGTTGTACAGTAAAGGTTTTATAACTGCCTAACTGGGTAGAGTTCATCACACACATGATTTTACTCAAACTTCTGAGTTTCCCAAGATAACTAAGACATTCCCTGCCCATGCGGAGCTCAGAAAATAGGGATCTGAGCATTTACCCAAACAATGGGGTAAGATAATACAGACAGAAAAATCTCTCATGAGCGCCACCCAAGCCTGTTTGCAAAGAGCATGCACCCTGAGGAAAGAATGTTCCTTAGACTGATATTAAGCGAGGAGCAAGACTTGGACAGACGTGCAAGATAACAAAATGTTTTAGCCAGAGAGATAAAATACACCAGATTCAAGAGATTGTGACATGCTTAAAGTATGCCATTTATGTGACAGGATAGATGGGAAGTGATAGAAGCGATGAAAAAGATGATGGAAAGTTACATTTCAAGCAGTGAATGTACGTGAAAATTAAAGAGCTCTGTGAGTCTGAGGTCACCGTTGTTCTAAAAGGACTTAGGTCACACTGTCCTTAATGTAGGCAGCTATTCTGAGAGGACCGGCAGTATAACACAAGTGTCCAAAGAGTGGCACTTTATGCCTTTTCTTTTGTCCTAGAGCACCAAAATTAACACTCCTGGATTAATGTATAGTTGAGAAAAAAAGTAAGTAGATCTCTTTTCTTCTTGAGCCAATTCTATACTATACATGGTTCTCAACTTGCTTAAAATAGTTCAATTTTCAGAGTGTTTTTTCTTTCCAACGGTACCAAAGCAACACACATTTGGTACAAACTATACTTTGAATTCAAGTTCAGATCTTTTCCAGGGCTAGTGATAGGCAGTGTAGTATCTCTGTCATGGTCCTGGGCAATGGCAGTGAGCTGTGACTCTGTTAACCACGCAGTCGTAAGGGTAAAAACCCAATACTCTGTTGCCAAGCCGGGCTCTGTAGGTTCCATAAATGATGCATTTTCAGCTGAGGATATTTCAGCTGACAGTGGGTTTATTGGGGCATCACCTATTGTAAGTCAAGGACAATCTGTATTTGGGTTAAGGGTAATTTTAAAAAGGCCTGCGTTTTCTTAGCCCAAGACCAGTTTAATCAGTTTGGCAAAGACCCTACTATGTGATAGGGGCTGCATGGCAAAAGGGGAGAGCCAAAGACCATGGGGCATAGGGTATCTGATATTAAAAGGGTTAGATTTTGCGTAAGGTTTGCCGCAAGTGCATGTGGCGGTCCTGCACAAGGTTGAGGTATTAGTCTCTCACATGTCTTGAGTGTCATTTACCCTTGATATTTATAACACTTTTGTTGTTTCTCCTGTGGTCCACAGCACAGCCTCGGGATCCCAACATAAAACCTTTAGTAGGCTGGGGTCTCTCTTCTTGGCCTCCTTCAGTCCACCCAGGAAAATGTGTCTTACAAGATTATGTACAAAAAGGATAATACTGAGGTATATAATACCCCTTCTCAAATTTCAATTCCATCTGTCACTTAGCTAATTTTTTATTTAAATCTTTAGTTCATTCATCTAAACTGGAAGAAAAGTTGTCCTATGGTTGATATAAAGAATTCCTAAATACATGTGAAAGGACAGGGCATATTAGGGTTAATAGTAACTATTGATTTCCTTCCTGACGCTTTATAAAAACTGAGTATTTTCTTTAAGCCCAAGCGTGCTAATATCTTTTATTCCTACCAGACTTTTTTTCTCCTATTTTTTCCCAGTCCTGGAACAGTACACTGAAGGGAAATACCTAGGAGTTAGTTAGGCCAACCACCTAAATGAAGCCCTTCTTTTCCTGCTGGCTTTATTGAAGGACGAGTAATTCCTCTCACCCTTCTTTCCTGTTCAAAGCAGAGACAGTAAAATGGGATTGGTATAAGGAGTAATAGGCAAGACGAGGGCTCTCTGTGTTCTGGAGTTAGTGATGTGATGTAACCAGTATGTTCCTTATGCACATAGGCACAGCCATAGGCATAAAATACCCTTTGCTTCAAAGTAGGAGAGTTTTGCCAGAATTCTACCAGAATTCAAATATGTGCCTGAAGATTTAGGCGCAATTTGACTTGTGTCCTCTCTTCTAAACAAGCTGTAGACTTCATGCACCCATTCCATATGGCAGGAAACATGACACTAGAACTCATATATTCGTGCAGAATGTTATGTTATTATCAAACATCTAAAAATATTTCCATATCAGTGCATCATATATCACAAGTATAGAAAACGGCTTGGCGGGCTTCCTCAGCCAGCTTAGTTTGGTGATCATTCAGCCAAAAATTAGTATTTTAGAGTGATAAAGCTTTTAAAGTACTTTTTGTATTTCTGAAGATATTGTTCCATTTTTTAGATTTCAGAATGTGAGACTCAAAGAGTGGTTAATCTACCAAACATCGTAAAGGGAATAGTAACCAAGCTAGTAATTTTGTATTAGGCTATTCTTGGTTAAACACTAATGCTATAGTACTGTGCAATCCTTCTTAACAACTGAATGTGTGTGTATGTGTGTGTGTGTGTGTGTGTGTGTGTGTGTGTGTTGGGGTGTCCTTTTTTGTTTTCTTTTTTGTTTGTCTATGGTTTAGAGAAGAAACCTATGGCAAATGCCTACTTCTGGTTTTGTTTGTTTTTTGTGGAGACAGGCTCTTGCTGAGTTGACCAGGCTGGCCTGAATATGTGATTATCTTGCTTCTCAAGTAGCTGGGATTTCAAGCATTTGCCAATGGACCAGGCATGACTAGAAGCTTAAAGCAAGCTCTGTGCGGGAGAGCTGTGTCCCCAGCTTCTGTCCTTGACCAGCTTTCACCAACTTTGGATTGATACATACCAAGTGTGCAGTAACTTACCTCACTTCTCTTTAAATCTTGTGCTTTAGTTAGGACTGATGGGTACATTCTCTTTCCCTGTGCTTCCCTGATGTAAGATATTCTTCCCTTAGAATACAGAACTGTCTCAAATTATCTCCCATACCTAGAAGTTAACTTTGAAATTTTCTATCACACACCTGTTTTCAGTTCTTATCTTTTACAGACACCATGTACTATCATGGTAAAGGGAATACTTCAGCCACTCCATAATTCTCAGATTAATACCTAACCGTTGTTCAAGTATGGCTTATCAACTGAACTTGGGCTAACAAACTACCAGACTCACAAGAAGGTCATGTTAGTTAGAGAGCAAATCAATAATGAATGCATCTGTGAAGTACAGGCTCTGCCAGGCTTTCAGAATGATATAGTACAGAGATATTGTGAGAAAGATGAAATTCCTAAAGGAGCTTGTTCTATCTGAAAAGATTCACAGATAAAAGACCAAGTCCGTGTAGTTTGATAAATGAAACAGAGGGACATGTGGTTTGGAAACATGCAAATAAAAGTATTTTACTGAAAACTATACAGAGAAAGAAAATCATGGAAGAATTCACAAAGTAAGTAGTATTTATGCCTACACTTAAAAAGACAAGCATGATTTTGTCATACATGTGGTGTGGTGGTTTAATTGTTGATCAGGGTAAGTGGGAAAGCCCAGCTGAACTGAGTCAGCATGGTTCTGGGCGAGGAAGGCACACCTGAGAATTGTTCCAGAATTGTTCCGTAGGAGGAGAACAGGAGGAGAAGCTGGTATGTTGTGGATTCTCGGGAAGGAGCTTGTCACACTGGGTATCCCTGTATAGCTCAGCTGTTGGCTCCTCTCTGAGGAAGATCTCGGGGTCTGCCTGTCACTGAGGATGGCTGCAGCTCTTTTTGAGGGAGCTCTGGCTGTTGACTTGAGCATCACTTCCTGGCTGCACTGCAGATCCCTCAGCCTGGTAACACAGACCCTTCATCCCGTAGGCACAGACTTCCTAGCTTCCACCACTGGTCCTTGAGCCTTGCCAGTGCAGAGCCTTGATAGGGACTCATAGAGGACATTACCGTGGGGTCCAAGTTCTCAGCTGGATTCTTTGGTTCTCTCGCATACAGATGGATCTTTTGTACTTTTCTCACATGACTTTTTGAGTGAATATTATAAAATAATCCTACAAATTATGTGTACTGTATTAAATCTATTTCTTTCCAAAACCCTAACTGCAACAGAAGGATTCAGACAGGAACAAACCTGTGTAGATTCTTAAAGGTGAGAAAAGAAACCACCACATACTTGGAAAGCTGCTCATTCAAGGGAGTACCAAAATGTTTAAGGCAGATTATGAAGTACCCTGAAAACCGTGGCAAAGAGTTGCATCTATCCCAGAGTAGGATACAGGTATCAGAGTGCTTCACATGGAGAGTGACAAAACCTTATTTATGTAGTAGTTTAGAAAGGTAAGTCTGGCTATAGAATGGAGGCCAGGTTGGTAGCAAACTGGGCTAGGAACATACACATCAGATTACCTTGAACTACAGAGGAATGTTAGGGAAGGAAAACCAGATTAACTGAGATTTCAGTTTGAGATAGTGATTCAGAATGTCTGTGGGATAAGTGGATATGTACAATAAATTAGGTGTATTTACACCTAGGAGAGAACCTAGAAATACAGATCCAGAGTCAGCAACTAACTACTCATTTAAGTCCTAGGAATGAATGGTGTTACTAGGATCTTGTAGTGAGAGGAGAGTAGACCCAGGCCCGCGGATACTTCATGTATGCCCTGCAAAGGGACTGGGAAGGACCCTGGGCAGTGTGACCAGAGGTGAGGAAACCAAGCAAAGGTGTCACCAACGACATCAGGAAATGCTGTAAGTGTTCGGTGTTGTAAAATGGTGAGATAGGATTTGTAAAGTGTCTCAGGAATGCAGCAACCAGACAGATTAATAAAGCAGTTTTAGTGAGATGGTAAACGTGGAAGCCAGATGGTGGGCAAGGTGGGCTGCTGGGACCGAGAATGTGCAGACAGCCTCCTCCTGTGAGCCTATCCCCTCTTCCCATGTCTCTCCTCCTGAGATTTTACAGACAGCAGATTCCCAGCGTCTGTCTTGTTTCCACTGAATTTCTTTTCTTCCTTTATTGATTTCATTCTAAGGTAAAATAAGTCCTTGCCTTTTCCTTCACTCTGGACAGCTCTGACCTTACCCCAAGCCTTTGTTTTACTCCTACAGGTTACACAGAATCTTCCCCCTCCTCATGGCCATTTTTGAGTGCCTAACTTAATACTGCACAGCCACACTGCCTCTTACGTGACGCAAGCACTAAACCTGCAGAGTAGCAAGCTAGTAATGTCAGAACCATTTACCAAATGTCTTGTTGGAGCCATGCATGTATCTATTCCCTGCAGAGCTTGGACTGACAGTGTATATGAGAAACCCAGTCCTATCTAATAAGTGGCTAATATACTCTTAAAAATCATATCATGAAAAATCTCCAGGTAGTTTTCATAGACCAAGCATACAACTGAGAATTAGAGAAAAAAAAAAAAATTATCGAGTGAATGGAATACTCTTGGGTGCCTGATTGATTTCAGTTTCTGAATTCTCTAAGTTGGAACCTGCAAGACAAATAGCAGCATAGGTGCAATTTAAATATTTGCCACTTAACACTGTTCCAGAGTTGAGGTGTAACAAAGGGTCAGGCACAAGACATTCATGATAGAGAGGCTTTGCCTTGCCATTGAGGATGTACTCTTACCTTTGGTTTTCTAGTATTTATACTCCTGAGCCCAAGCCTCTCTTGCCTAAGCAACATATTCCCTAGTGATAATTATTACAATTGAAATATAAAATGTTCATGGTAGAGAAACCTCACATTATTTTAGCATAACATGATTGAGGTATGCTTTCAACAGTAGAAATATCTGAAACTAATGATAAAAGCACTCAACTGTCATTGATCCTGATGATTCATTGGCAACAGCTGAACATTAACTTGCTGTCACCTTACACCAGCATGTCATCTGCAAGCCAAGTGCTTAGATAAGCCTTACCATGCTGCAGCTGCAGGAGTCCCCTGTTGGTTTCTGTCTTGGCTTTGTGTATCTCTATGCCAGTCTCTGTTTTCTGTGGGAAGGTTTTTTTGTTTGTTTGGTTGGTTTTGTTTGGTTTTTTTTGTAAGTGTTAGGAGTGTTAGGATCGATATTCCTATTGCAGAGCTAGCAGTGACAAAACTGAGCTTCCCTAAAGAAAAGTCTGCCGGTGACTGGTGGACTGGCTGGGAGTAGTAAGTGTAGGTGGTTCAGTTTGGTAATTGGTCACTGTGTTTACCAGACCAGGGTCTGGAAAATCTTTAATGTCTGGAATAGTTAGGATCTAGACAGCAGGAAGTCAAAACACTTTCTCCTCATCACTTTGTGGTTCAAAATTCAGTGTCTTCACCCTGTGCTGGGCCCTCTCTGTTCTTGATGCATTCTTCATTCCTTGAGTAACTTAGAAGACAGACTTGTTCCACCCACCTGGAAAGTTCTATCAGAATACAACTAAAAAGTAAGTTTTTGTAGCATTAAAAGTATAAGTAGAATCAGGGGTAAGCTTGGATTCAAAGGAAATCACAGAAGATTCCTGGCCTCCCAAACAGTGAGGATGGCAAGCAGTTAGGATAGTTGTGCTGAAAGCCATAGTGCCAGGCAGGCTGATCCCTGGTTGGATCCCCTAGAGCCTTTTTGCTTTCCTATGTGTTTAGAGCATTTTTAACCTCTTTAGTGAAACATCTAGCCTGTGGCCTTTGAGGTTTTGAAGATGTCCGAATCTTCGCAGATCATTCTCCAAAACAATGGTAAGTACATATGGTAAATACGAAAGAAAGAAAGAAAGAAAGAAAGAAAACTAGTGAAGCTTTGAAGCTTCTTTTCTTCTCTTTTTATTACTGTTCATTCTGTGAATAAAGTTCACACTCAAAGTTTCCATTATTTATAATTTAGATAACAATCCAGTCCAGAAGAGAAGTGTAATCATTATATAAGGGATATTCAGGACATAGTCATAATTTTAAAATCTATAAATTCATAGACAGTGTAGCTGCAGCCACCTCCTGTCTAGAGCCAGAGACGTCTAGTATGTGCCCTAAGTGTTCTGCCTATCAACACCTTTCCAGCTTGCCTGCCCTGAACACAGGAACTCAATTCGTTCCGGAGCGTCTTTTTTGTCTCACCTGAGAAGCTAATGGAGGAGTATGTGGCTTCTTCCTGGTCAGGCCAGTGTGAGATGGGTCCAGGACTCAAACCTCTTTTCTTATGTGCCCTGCACAGATCCGTAGCACTGATTCTTCCCCCTCCCCTCCACTGTAATTTCATTTCTCTTCCTTCATCCTTCCGTTTTCTCTTCATCCCCTTTCCTACTCACTCTTTCCACCACTGCCCGCATCACTTTCTTCCTTTCACACCTGCCACATAACTATTGTCCAGGAAAGCCCATTTGGTAAATACTAGCTTGGCCCTCCTAGCCCTAGGACCCAGTGTCAGCATGAAAAGTGCTGGGCAGACATGGCAGCATATGTGGGCACAGCAGTGCCAGTGAAGCCTGGCTCCCAGTAGAGAGGAGAAACAGCCTCCACAAGTCACATTCCCAATTGTGGGATCAGTTCAAAAAAAGGGGAGAGAGTTGAGATATTTTTTCTTCTTAAAAATAATGTAAGACTCAAGTTTCTTCAGATATTGAGAATCCTAGTATCTTTTTTGCAAGGGCTATTGATGATTATGTGTTCTTTGTAACTCCTCCTTGTGCACAATGGATAAAAATAGTTCCTCACTTCCTTTCTCAGTGCCCCAGTTCCTGGTTCACTTGTGAGATTTTTCTTATACCTCACAGATGTCTGAGATGTCGTTAAGAGACTGCTTCGAGTCATACTATGTCTGTTCTGTCTGTGGACTGAGGAGGTTTTCAGTAGGAATAATGAAGTTCTACTCTAGGCCAGTACCTCTACATCATTGCAACATAGAAGAAAAACACTATGCTTGCTTAATTGAAGGAAAGTTGTGGATTCTTTGACTGGGCTTATTCTCTTTTTCTGCACGATTAGGCATATTTATGTGACTGTAGCAATTGTTTATATAATATGAGAAAATGAGATTAAACTCCAGACTCCTTTCAGCTTTAAAATCTGTGATTAAATGATGCCTTCAATCTATGTCTATTTGACTTACAGACCAAAATGAGTTTTCAGTTGATTTGCAATTTCCTACAAGCTTCCAGATTTGTAGAATCATAATCATTTCTCTGTTCTTTGGTAAAAACAGAATTATTTTTATAAAGATGATCAGAAGTACTCATATTAAAAAAAAAAGAAGTACTCATATTTAAAAAAGAAAATAGACATCAAATTATGAAAAACACTTTTATTGCTATTTTACAATAAAAAATTAATAAATTAATTGGGACCCCAGCTTAATTACTGGTGCTTTTATTAAAATCCCTCTAGTTGCAATCAAGAGCATGTCATAATTCCCCTTTTTTTTTCTTTTTTTGTCTTTTTGAGACAGGGTCTCGCTATGCAGTTGAGGCTGGTCCTGAGCTCACTTTTGTAGCGCAGGCTGGTCTCAAACTCGCACCAATCCTCCTGCCTCAGCCTCCCGAGTGCTGGGATTACAGGCGTGAGCCACCACGCCCGGCCTATAATTCCCCTTTTTAGTATGAAGGAAATCAAGACTATTTCAATGTTTTAAAGAACAGCTTTAATTATATATATACATATATATATGTATCAGCTTTAATTATATATATTATTAAGGCATGAAATAAATAATGCTTTGAAAACCAGAATCTAAGTATGTTTAATTGATGTCGATGAATTTCAATTAAGATTTGGTCACTTTTCAAACTGTACTTTATATTTACCTTAGAATCCAAAATTTCAGACTTGATGCTAATTATTTGTGAATATGTTAGATGATTTGTATGTTAAAGTTTTATGAGTTGGCTTCACAAGAGGTGTAATTAGCATGCATCTTGGAAAAGAAAGTTTTTCATTGCGTGCCTTTCATAGGTTTAAACAACATTGTGAAATCATACTCTTCGTGCTCATTAGGATGGTGGAGTAAGATAGAAAAGTGCATATTTCTGAGAACACAAGGGAGACCAACATCTTTATAGGCATCATTTTCACCCTTCATTTGTTTGAGAAAATAGATGGTAATTAGATGTCATGGAATATTTTCGCACAAGAAAATCCCTTGATTGGGTTTATCTTGCTGTCTCTGTCACATTTAGTTCATAGCAAATAGCCTTAGGTTTGAAATGATTTGATTATGATAATTGATCCCTTATTGCATTCTTCCCAGCCCCCTCATTTAAACACCATCTTCTAATTTTGTAGTGAAAACGTTATGAGAATGAACTGTATAAGACAAAGTCATTTCTTTTTATTCACTTGTCACCTCTAATCTTTCCACTCTTCCTTAGGTTTTGCTCCTTTTAACCTGGACTTAAGGTTTAATTTTCAAGTAAGAATTTAGGAACCTGATCATACTTTAATGTCTGTATTTGACCTTAAAAAGATGGCAGAATGATTTTACTATTAACAAGAAAAATATAAGCTTGTTAGACTTAAAATTCCTAAACTTAAGTTTAAGCCTAACTAAATAGATGCTGTCTTGTATTTCTGCCCAATGGAGAGTATGTGTTCTAATACAAGATAAATAAACTAAAGAAGCTGCTTTGCAATAGAAATCTCTTCAAAAAGCAGCCATACTCTTCCCTGAAGAATTATTAATCAACTTTTCATTTTATAGCGAGGCACCTGAGGCAGGCAACTTCACAAAGGAAGAGGCTTATTTTGCTACATAGTTCTGAAGGCATAAGGTCCAAGCAGGATAGTGTCAACACCAGCAAGACCCCACCCCCAGTAGGCCACACCCACCCTGTGGGAACTTGCCTGCATCTATGCAGGCATAGATCTACCTCTCCTTATCAGTCATGAGAGCTCCATCCTAAAGGCCTGATCTTACCTCTTCCCAGATCCCGCCCCCATGTCTAAATACTATAATTGAATGCATTTCCACTCTTAATACCATTAGCCTAAAAGTTTGGAGTTTAAATTCCTCCTTGGGTTTAAGGGGCAAACCGTCTTCAAATCACATGAAAGGCTAGCAATTACTGTGGGATTTTACTTAGATCTATGCTACATTTAAAAATTCTATGCAGTTTTAGAGTAGTCTAAGAATGTCATCTTTTAAGCTTAGTTTTTAATGAAAATATTGACAGACAGAATATGCTCCAAGTGAAACTATATTGCTCCCAAATGACAAGGTCTAAGTCATTCAGAATTCGTAGCTGGCAATTGGTCTGGTGCTTGTTATTCACCCATAGCAGTTCGATGGACACCATGATGTAAGTGGAAGCTGCAGTCGCGAGTACACTTATGTCCAAGCAGTACGTACAGAATGAGCAAGGAAGAAGGCCAATTACAGAACGAGCATTTCAAAGGTAGGCTGAAAAGGAGAGAGCCAAGTAATGGTCAGAGAGATGAGAGAAACCAGGAGAATACTGCAGTGAGAAACCGGAAAGAATTTGAAGGATAGTTTAGATTTCTTCAGTTATCATAAGATGGGGGCGGGGGGAGTTTGCAGTTAGAAGGCTATTGCTGATCTTTGTCAAGAAATTTTCAATAAAATGTGGAAATGAACTTCAGTTTACCTGGGTTTAAGAGCAAACAAAATGAATACATAAAAGCAGTAACTATGAACTATTAACTCAGATATGAAGAGAAACAGTGAGGTCCCACCTAGGAAAGAAAGCAGCATTCAGGAAGGATCATTATATTATAAAGTTATTGAGGATGTCTTAGATACTTGATGGATGTGGAAAGTGGTTAAGGCTATGAAAGGAAGAGAATAAGCAACGAAAGCAGGCCCCGGGAAAGGCTGCAGGTCTACTGTTTGGGAGGAGAGAAGAAGAGTAAGGTCAGAAAATGTGTGTACTTATAGGATACGTACGCATGGGCTTGATATTTACAAATTTAATCTCGTAGACAATAAGATTAAGCAATACATCATAAAGGGCATCATTATCAGTAAATTTACCAGCTCACATTTATTAAGTGCCAGTTGTATGTCATGTACTTTCCTCCCCTTTTTTGCAGCATCAGAGAACAAATTCAGGCCCTTGTGTATGATACACAACCATTCGAGCATTGTACTGCAGCCTCAGCCCTGCAGTGAACATTGAGTTCCAAAGATGGTATATATGTAATTTAAGTCTACAATTAGGAAAGTTGTTGTCATTACTTCACAGTAAAAGTGCCTCAGTTACTTTTCACTCATTGCTGGGACAAATCCCTATACTCAAAATGAAGGAAGGAAAGGTTTATTTAGCTCACAGTTGCTGGAGGTTTCAGTCCATACTAAGCTGGCTCCAAGGCAGAGAGGTACATGGCAGAGGACAGCAGTTCCTGGTAACAGCAAAGAGCAGAGAGTAAAGGAAGTGGCAGCATCTCAGGCACTAGCCAGCCTCTCTCTTTTCCTTACACTGTAATGCAAATTACCTGCCCCAGGGCTGGTGCAGCTGCCCCACGACTGCATGAGGCTTGGGGGGGGGGGGGAGGTGTGCTATACAATGTCAAAAAGAAACTGAATCTTAATAAGCTTTGTTTATCTAAGGTCACAAAAGGCACTACCTACCAAAACTGGGCATTGGAATATAGATGTTCTGACTCCAGAGACCCACACACTTGACCCTAGTTTGTGGCAAATTAGGAATGTTGTGTATATCTCACCAAGTGGAACAGAAAGATTATATAGACCTGTGAAAGAATTAGGTACAAGCAAAACTAAATGTCTCAAATCTGAGCTAGAGCCAGTCAAAAAAATTCCCAAATTCGAAGTATAAAGCAAAACTCTTGAGAGATCCCCAATAGAAAAAATAAATAAACAAAAAAAGAAAAGAACATCAGACTGCCATGAGTATTCTATTACATTGGAAGCTAGACTTCTACAGAGTACAAGTAAAGTTAGAAGGAAGGATTGGAATTTTGAGATAGTTGAGAACTAAAGAAGGTACATCCAGGAACTGTCAAGGTAGCTCAGCAATCTAAAGCGCCTGCTTAGGCAAGCACAGGGACCACGATTTGATCCCTGGCACCATATGCTATGCCAGCCCCGCCCCTACGGCGGTTGAGCCAGCCACACACCAAAAAAAGTACACCCACCTGGAAAAGTATCTGAAAGAGTACAAAATAATGAAGAACTCAGATTAGACTTGTCAAAACTCACGTGTATATGCATCGTATTGTCTCCCTAGGGTAAGAGAAGAAGAAAAATGTTCATATATACACAAGATAGCTGAGATAATTATACTACTGATTTCTATTAGTTCGTTGAAAAGAATGGCTTGTGTTTATACTATTTGATCAGTTTTGCATGCTTATATCTTATAACCTGAGTGGCTACTTTGAAGATAACACTATGCAATATAATAACCATTATTAATTTCCTATTATCTTGTTTTGAAATTCTGTATGACTTTTATTGTTTTTGTTTCTTTAAAATAAAAAATAAAGTTACAGTACTATAAAAATGATGATGAAAAGTAGATGAATAACGAAACCAAATGAAGTCTAAAAGAATAGACAATTAAATCTAAAAGAATAACTCAAGAAGCAGGGAATGTATAATATAAATACAAAATAAGATTTTTAAAAACAGAATGAGTTATGTAGTATATTTTTTGTAATGTTGCAAAATAAAACGTGGTAAACTATTGTAGCAAAATTTAGGCTATAAATGGACAGACAGATAGGGTTAACCTATTATGAAAGTTTTTGTCATATATGTAAGAAGTAAAGAAATAGTTTTTGGTAGAAGAGAATCTTTTAAATTTCCTTCTTCCAAGGTAAGCAAGGTAAGGCAGAACAATTTAAAATAATGAGGATCACTAAGCTGTAAGGAACATGGAGGCTATTCACTTAAATACACTGAGCAACGTGGCAGCTGATACACAATTCGCTTTCCATGAAGCTGCTAAGATCAAAGAGGAGATCAGAAATTAAAACTGCAGCTATGTAGAAAGCAATGAAAAAATAATTTTATTCCCAAACTATATTATATGGTGTCACGATACTTAGAAAAAAAGTATAGTCTTCAACTTTTACTTAATTGGTGAAGACATGGGAAGAGCAAGTAATTATATTAAATTAAATCAAACACAAAAAGCCAAAGGAAAGTAGGAAAGATGAAGATAAACGCCAAAGTGTGGGCCTACAACAGAAAAAAAGGTGTATAGACATGTATAAACTAACTTCTACGCCAGTCCAAATATTAGATATGCTAGCAGATCAGTATAATATATGGAAGAGAGGCTGCGTAGAAATTCTGTGAAGGCAGCTTGGGCCCAGTCATGTATCTCCATTTTTTAGGTACCTCAGATTCCTGTTTGGAATGAAGTGAAAGGCCAGGCATATGAAATTCTAGATGAGTAAACCCTAAGGCCACAGAGGGAATTTTATAGTCATGGAAAATCTACTTAATAGTTCTACTCTAATAAAACTCCCCTGGGAAAGGAGATGCATGAATGCGGAATACTAAATCACTAAAAGGGAAAAAATAATCCATTTTAAACATAATAAGAAAGACCTTGAACCATTTGTATAAATTAATGGCAACCATGTAAAAAACATATATATATATACACACACACATATTATATTTTAATTTTTTTATTTTCCTGTATTTATCATACCTCTCTAGAAGGCTGTCATTGTCAAAAACAGGTTTTATAAAATCTGAAGCTTAGTAAGACTTGTTACATTTGCAATGTGAAACTTTGTCATCAGGCATTACACACTTGGGTAACCATTATGTTGCCAGTGGCGTATACTTCATATTTCCAAGGTGAAACCTTTTCCTGTGGAGATTATGTAGAGTGATCATGAAAGGTGGAAACGTCTTGTTTACTTTTTAGTCAGTTTGACTTAAGGATAATGATACACTTAAACTGCTTGATTTGTGGATGGTATTGATGAAAAGGAAGAAAAGAGATGGGGAACTGTCATTATTTTTCTGAAAATTTGTAAGACCAGACTGTAATGAGAGAGAAGAGAGTCTTCTGTTAGACTCTTGTTACTTGTTAGAAAGTAGTAAGTGTCAGTACTGGGGGAGAAGTAGAGTGTGTGTGTGTGTGTGTGTGTGTGTGTGTGTGTGTGTGTGTGTGCGCGCGCGTGCGCATGCGTGTTTTCTTTATAGGGTAAATGCCACTTTACTTGCCTTCATATCATTTTGATAAAAGATAGGAGGAGGGGCCTTCAGCTCTATAAAACATCTCTTGTAAGTTCATAGCATATACAGTATATAGATAGTGTATCTAAGTTGGTACTGGATCTTCTTATTCTGATAAACCTAAAAGCTTCTGGAAACAATAAAAATTCTAATTTTTTATTTAGATTTATGGTACTGTTGTTATTTGAAGGAATGCCATTCAAAGGACTCTGGATAAATTTGATACATTGTACAGTTGGTGTCCAAAAATAAATTGTATATATATGTGATGCCATACTTACATAATTTTGCCGTTTTTGGACATATTTATAATGGAAATAAGCTTTCTCTTGTTTGTTCTATTTATTTTCCTCTTGTTGAGAAAAGCTAGAGAAATCACTTTACTGTTCCTTTCTCTTTTGATAATATTTACTGGCCAAAAGCAACAAAATATTTTGATGTTAGAGTGAAGAATAATACAGTGGCAGTATTTCCACCAGCAGATGATCCTGTTATTTATCCCTAAGTTTGACCTAGCAACTATATCCACACTTTTGGACAAAGGATGTGTGTGACAGTCCTCCTTCTGCCTTAATTATTCTATATTAGCATTTTGTAAAAGGTCCCTTGGTTATATAGAATGTCTCTTCTCCAAGGCTGCTTTGAGCAACATGCTAGCTATTCTGTGGCATTTATGAATCTGGAAAGCTTTACTCACCATTCATTTCACTTTTTCATGTACTGCATGGATTTCTCTGAATTCTTTTCTTCTGACTACAGGTTTTATAGAGAGAAGGAGAAAACTAACCCTCTTCTCTGTTTTCTTGTATTCCTCTGTAGGATGAATATAAGCCAGAGAAGGCCTTGTCTGAGGAGGACCTGAAAAATGCCGTGAGTGTGCACCACGCCCTGGCGTCCAAGGCCACGGACTATGAGAAGAAGCCGAACGTGTTTAAACTCAAAACTGCTGACTGGAGGGTCTTGCTTTTTCAAACCCAGTATGTCTTTTTGCTTTGGTTCTTATTTGTGTTTAATGCTTAGTTTTCCTTGCCACTATTTTGTACTAAGGAATAGAATCTGGCTTTGTAAGGAAAAGATTTTGAATTAGAGCCAGGCCCATGAACAGGTTGCATTAAAGAAATAAGCGAGACAGCTCACATAAGTGTCAAAGACCTTGCCAGCCACCGTATGTTACTAGTATCTCTGTGACTTTAATTAGCTGCTTATCATCCTAAGAACTCAAAATCCTCATCAATAAAATGAGAGTCATAGTAGACATGTTCTCTCTCAAAATTATTGATACAGATATCAAATTGAATCAGTAGCTCATCGCGCTTGTTCACAATATGTAATCTCCTGATCACACATAGCATCTAGCAGACAGCACTAAGTTATTCCTGGCTTTGGCCTGACTTCAGAAACCACTTTGTGCCATCAGCTGATCCCAGGTGATACTAGGATTAAAATGCGACATTGAAAGTAGTAAATGCAAGCATATGTGTGGTTGTTGATCAAGCAGTGTGACATCAAAAAGTAAATGAGAACAAGATCCCATATTCTTTTGGGCATAGAACTTTAAGGAGCATAAAATTGCTCGCATCAGGTGCCGTGGGAAAACAAACAGGGTTTTCTGAGTGTGGGAACAGGACATAGAACACCACAGCAGAACTCAGAGTTAGATGCCTGATTGTAGCTATTAGGCATAAAGAGTCTTTCAAATGATTCCCTTCTACATTATTTTCAGTCTAAAATACCTGATATGTACCTAAGGAAGTCTAGTTACTTCAGGCTGGATTGGTGCAGAGTTCAGTCAGCTGAAGTAACAGTACAGGAGCAAGCACACTACAGAGGCAGATAAGAGGCACTGAGGACTCCATGTGCACCATGGTCTGGGGTTAGTGGGCTTGCTTCGTGTGTTCAGTAAAGGAAATGACTTTTGGATTTGGCTGACACTTTTTCATCTTTTCTTTATGACTGTGCACATTGTAGGTAACCTTTGCTGGTTCATGCCCATTTTTGCCACTCATTTTTGAATTTATAAACATCAGCTAAGGACTATCGTTTCATACATAGTGAAACAATTAAAAATATGATCATGATGTCAAATGATTTCTGCCTCTTCTCAGATGGATTTTAGTGTCTTTCTCTACTGTACCTTACATATCATAAATAGCCCAGGCTGGTCTCGAACTCGCACCGATCCTCCTGCCTCAGCCTCCAGAGTGCTGGGATTACAGGTGTGCGCCACCACGCCCAGCTTCTCACTTGTTTTTAAAAGGAACAGTTACTGCCTGTATTGTTCAATCAGGTTTGCATGGCTGTTTCTCGTAACCTGAGCAACTACTTTGATAAGAGCAATATTCAATATAATAACCATTGTTAATCTCCTATCATTTCATTTTGAAATGCTGTCATGTTGTTTTTTTAAAATCTTTTTGAAATAAATAACTCCCAACATTCCAGAGACCCCTGTGCCTATTTTAACTTTACCCCCTTCTTATCTCCGGCCCCATACAAGTACTACTTTTTTGTCTCTCTGTTGCTTTTCCTCAACATTTCATGTAAGTGGGATGATACAACATGTGATCTTTTATATCTGGCTTTTGTCATGTAGCATAAAGTTTGGAGTTTTATCCATGCTACCATAACTCATCATCTCATTGAATACTATCTTATTGAATAGATTTGCCACTATTTCTGTATTCATTCACTAGTTGTTGGGTACTTGGATTTTTTTTTTTCTCTTTTGATCCATAGAAATAATGATGCCATGAATACTTTTTAGAATTCTTTTTTATGTGTTTCATCTTCCATCACACTGTTTCTGATTATTTTTTGCATTTTTATCTTTAATTTATTTTTCCTTTTTTTTTTTTTTTTTTTTTTTTTTTTTTTTTTTTTTTTTTTTTTTTTTTTTTTTTTTTTTTTTTTTTTTTTTTTTTTTTTTTTTTTTTTTTTTTTTTTTTTTTTTTTTTTTTTTTTTTTTTTTTTTTTTTTTTTTTTTTTTTTTTTTTTTTTTTTTTTTTTTTTGGTACCAGGGATTGAACTCAGGACCTTATACTTACCAGGCAGGTACCTATGCCACTGAGCTATCTCTGGTGGAGCCAGGAATATTGATGTAGAAATGCTTGTGTATATGCTATTATTTTCCTGAGGTACCTACCCAGAAATAGAATTACTGAGTTGTATGATAAATGAATAGTTAACTTTAGCAGAAATTGTCAAACTGTTTTCCAAAGTAGATATGGCTTTTTGTATTCTCTTTGTCAATCTGTGTCTCACTTGAGCTCCAAAATAAAACGATGTGATTAGAAGAAATGAGTTAATGTTTAGCTAGGATTTTACCTAACCTAATATCAAACAGAAAGTAGAAGTCTAATAAATATATTTCTTTTTCTCCTTTTTCTCTTTCTGTATTCTAGAGGGATAATCGACATCATACTCTGATGATCATAGATTCCAGAGCCTTAATCTACACTAGTAATCACTATGGAGCATATTGTTTCACAATCAAGTTTTGCTAGGGATTTTGTGAGCAAGGTATGATGGGTATAGATGTGAAAATTTACTACCATAAATTTCTGTTTCTCATAGGAGCCCAGAGGAAATGCAAGGGTGGATAAACAAGATCAACTGTGTCGCCGCCGTATTTTCTGCCCCTCCATTTCCAGCAGCCATTGGCTCTCAGAAGAAGTTTAGCCGGCCACTTTTGCCTGCCACCACTACAAAGCTATCTCAGGTATGGCATCCTGACAGCACTTCTAACTTGAAAAGGAGTGCTTTATAGTTGTACTAATGCTTATATTTGAGTAGCACCCAATACTGCAAGGGCAGATGAGAGACTGCTGTGTAGAGCCACGTTATATAGATAGGGCACAGTGTAATATGCTGGACTGCACATGTCAACTGTATTTGCCTATTTTCTGTATTATTTTTCTAACAGCTCTTAATTTTCCCTGATTGGCTAATGCTAAACTAATAACTCAGCAAAAATCTTTCTTATCTTTTCTTTCTTTCTTTCTTTCCTTCTTTCCTTCCTTCCTTCCATTTCTTTTTTCTTTTCTATCATTCACTGAGTTCATTTCATTGAGTGTTGACCATGTTTGATGGTAGGAATATATAAATATCTTCAGGGATCTACTCTATGCAGTATGGTGGCCAAGGACCATCTCTACTCAGACAGGGCTGAGTTTAGAAGATATTTTACTACTGAGAGTGAAAGGATAGTGTGGAAGCATGTCTGGGATAGGTGACCTCCCTGACACCAGAGCTGCCCATGGCATGTCTCCAGCAGATCCCGAAGTAAGGGTCTGGAGACACCCCTGCTTTCTCCAGTCCCCTGCAGACCAGTTCTCTTCAGCCAGATCATTCTCACCTTAAGCACTGTTGAAATTTTGGCCTGGATCATGCTTTGCTGTGGAAGGTTTTGTTGTACCCTGTAGGATGCTGAGAAATATCCCTAGTTTCTTCTTAGGAGATACCAATGCTCCCCCCACGCACATGCACTTGTCACCACCCCAAATATATCCACACATTGCCAAATGTCCTCTCCAATCAAAGTCCAGCCCCTCCTTTTGAGGACCCCTGTGTTAGCTTAGCAGTTCTGAAGCTGAGACTTCCTGTCTTGCCTTCCAGCTCACCCACAGCCAGGCTATGACTCCCTTAAATGCCAGAACCTCTTGGGTATTTCAGTTTATAAAAGTGTATAACAGTGTCAATAGCCTTCTGGAGAAAAAGATAAACAGTGCTGGGAAGAAAATTAAAAGATTGTTTAGAGCTTTTAAAATGCATCATTCATCGCCATGTCATTTCTGAGCTTTTCTTTAATTTATTCTTGTCTTCTGTCCAAAACATATTAGCCTCAATTATTAAAATTGATTATTGTCAGTTCAGCACAGTTCTTCCTGAACAACTCGCTGTGTAGGAGTCTCCTTCTCATGTTGTTTTTAATGGCAATGTAGCTGGAACACATTTTTCTTCTGGTGGGGGTGGAGAGACAAGTTTCAAAATTCAGAATTTTTTCCTCTTTTTCATATTCACACACACACACACACACACACACACACACACACACACACACACCTATGGAGGACTCCTTTATACCCACAAAGCAGTCACTCACACAGGGACCACCCCTCAGTCAGGTGACACTGAAACACACTGCAGGTGACAGTCTCTGCCTCCTCCAGGTCTTTTGTGCTTGCTCTTGTACCTCGTTAAGTCGCTGTTCCTGGTAGGCATCTAGTCCTGTTTTCTTCCTTCATCTCTATCCATTGTCTTGCAAAAATGGAACCAAATGGATAACCACTAAATACTAAATCAGGACCAGAGTATATGATGAACATAGGTCAGATCCAGAGGGGAGTCCTGTGTGGTCATTTCACATTGAAATGCCCTCCACCTCTCTCTTTCCCCTGGGGTTTACCCCAGACAGTGACCATAACCATCTCCAAGTGCCTAAGAATTCACTAAAAATCTCTAGAACTTGCAAACCATCTTAGTAGTTACAAGAGTGTTTTATATCACATCTTAGTGCCAATTGTTAAAATTCCCCCCAGTGGATCATCTGGCCTAGAGTATACACTCCCCACTTTGGAAAACACTGATCTGTGACCCCTTGGGGTCTCTCTGACTTTAATGTTTTCTGCCTGCAGCCCACTTCTCACAGTTCTGGCTAAAATACGATCCAATTTCCTGACTCATTTTTAACAGTAGGTTGTAGTCTAGGCTCCTTGGCATTGCTATAAATAGTGATCGTACTTTCCCTGACTAGATAGATGGATTATTCAATTTTTAAGAGTCTGTTCAATATACATTGGGGCAGTGATGGTGAACTTTTGGCCCACATGGGCTGTTTATAATCATTGAAAGCACTAAAACTTCCCATTACTTTATTTAGTGTTCAATAAAACAATTATCAGGATCTTGTAGAAGTCACTGCTTAAGCCTGATAAAGTATCTTAAACATGAAATGATGACCTAAAATCTTTACAAAGGTGCTTGTGGCAATAGCCCTACTCAGCCTGACTGAAGGCATTTGTTCTTTATTGTATAGAGCTCCAAGTTCAATAGTTACCTTGGTAAGTGGAATTGATAATCACTAGAAACGTCTTTACCTTATAAATTGTCTCTCCTTTAAGACAGTTGACAGAAAGCCACTTGACCCTGACTTTCTTTACTTTCATTTTATGTTTTTCTGTGGTACTGAGCACTAAACACAGGGAGCACTAAAAGCCCTCCCTCCACCAATGCTGTTGTTTTAATTTTAAGCAAGATCTTACCAAAGTAGCTTTGAATTTGTGGTCTTCCCACCTCAGCCACTTTAATACCTGCCTGCACCACCATACACAACTCCTCTTTGTCTTTTTAAATAACCCATATATTTAGTCGCTCTTTACTGAGGACTGTGTCAGATCCTCTATTTGGTATGATGGGCATTGCAAAGATAAGGCAGTTGTCTTAGCTCAGTGATAGTGAATTTCTGAGAGCTTTCAGCAGTAACAAATAGCCCACTGCGACACGTGTGGTATAGGTTGACCACCACTGTTTAGCTCTGTTAAGAGCTTCACATGTTAATGCAGACCAAAAGGTCTACTTCTTGTCCAGATGGCACTGTGCTAGACACCAGACGGGGAAAAGATCTTCATTGCCTCCCAAGAATTTGTGATCAGTAAATGAAATTAATGCATCGTGAGAGTATGTTTTGCACTAAGCAGATAGTAAGACATCGAGCTTCTGTAGTAATCAGAGGGGGAAAGCATTGCAAGATCCAGCGTAGGTAATGCCAGCTGGCGTGGCATTTCAAGCAAGGTGTATAGACCAGGTACAGCCTGCCCCTGTGAGAAGTGCAGAGAGAAGCCATGTGGGGCAGGGTGAGATTTATGAAGAGGTCTGAAAGCCTTGAGTTCAGCCTTGATACGTTAAGAAATACAATGTTTGTGTTTTTCTTTGTAGTACTGGACATTAAAGCCACTGAGATACATCCCTAGTCGTGCTTTCCTGCCTTCCTCCCTCCCTACTTCCTTTTTGAGACAGACTTGCAAAGTCACTAAGTTGTCCAGATTGTCTTGAGATTGATCCTCCTGGCTCATCTTTCTGTAGTGTCATGATGCCTGGAAAAAGGCAACATTGTTTTTTTTTTTAAATGTATTTTAAAGAGAATAAAAATAAATATATAAAACAGATACAGAATTTCCAAACAAGATGATAGGAAATTAACAATGGTTACTGATTAAACAATATGAACACCCACTGTTCCTTTCAGTGAACTAATAGAAATCAGTAGTAAAATTATCTTTATACAGACACACACACACACACACACACACACACATTTTTCCCCTTTGATTCTCATTTCCCCCATCATACTTGTATTTTGCCTTTCACAATATCAATTATATTATCTGGATTCTATTTACTCTTTCAGTTTCTTACACTAGGGAGACAATACAATGTTTATACATGAATCTAATTTATTTCCCTCAAGAGTCTGGTCTCTACTTGCATCCATTTAGGAGGATTAGATCAATAGCCTCCAACATTACAAGCTTCACTGGTGGCCCACTGCAATTGCAGAACATTTGACTGTGTATGCATCTGCTTCCTCTTAGTCCAAATACATAGAAAAACTTGGATTTTGTCTTTTTTTGTACCTAAGTGATACTTCGATTTGTGCCTCCAGCAGCTGTTTGGCTGTAGGAAGGTTGTTCCAAAGTGAGCTCATGGGCTCGGTGGGATGGCTCAGTGGTCTAAAGCGCCTGCTTGGAAAAGCTTGGGCAGCTTCAGGAACAGCAGTTCGATCCCCAGCACCACATGCTGTGCCAGCCCTGCCCTCGGGGTGGGCCGAGCTGGCCATAAAAAATGAGTGAATAAACAAACAAAGGTTGTAAAACAAGAAAATAAATAAATAAAAATTAAAAAAAAAAAAGTGAGCTCATATGGGCAGTGGGTCAACAGACCCGCCACCAGAAGCAAGCACTAGAAGTCCTCTAAGATGGAGAGATCAGAAGGGACAAGAGTGCAGCTCTCTTTAGGAATCTTACAGGGCTCTCTGACCCACTTGGGTAAGAAAACACTGTGGCTGTCCCATGTCCTTGTCTTCAGCACGCGCTGAGTGGCTGCTGCACAGCAGGTGCACACAGAGTTTGTGGCAGGTGAATTCTTCCTTCACCTGCCACTGCCTGCCCTCTGCCTCTGGGATGCTTCCCTCCTCTTTCCCTCTCCTCTCTTGTCTCAAAGCCACTGCAGCTCTGCATTGTCCTTCCCTTTTGTTTTCGTGGCTTTTCTTTCATCTTTCCTTGAGAAGTGCTGAGTCCAAGGGTCGGTATGAAGTGGTAGAGAGCTGGGCTCTGAGCCTGGGCCTATGCTGTACCTCAGGACAGGAGGACTCTACTGCAGTCCCACCCTAGGACCACAGGAGCAGCCATGTGGCCTATCCCCATCGAGATGTAGTTAGACTGAAAGTTGAGTTTAACAAAAATCTAAATGCAGATCTCTCCTGTGTCCTAGGTGTCTGTAAGCCTAGAAATGGGGAGGCTGAAAACACTCCAAGTCCAAGCTCTGTAGTGAGACCCTGTACCAAACACATAAAAATGAAATGAATACATAAATAAATAGCCTCCAGCCTACTCTCTATTTCTGTCAGTTTATTTTTTTAAGATTTCACATTTAAGTGAAATCACATTCTTGGTCTCCATATTCCTAGATCCTTTCGCTTCATGTACACACTGCAACATATGACAGAAGGTCCTCCCTTTCTAAGGCTCATGCCCCTGTGTCCATATCCAGCACATGTCCACCGTCGGTGGGGCTGTTGTTGGTCATCTGGGCTGTGGCTGTGTCTTGGCTGTTGTGAGTAATGTTGTAGTGACTCCGAAACACATATGTCTTTTCGAGACATTAAAAGCTCATTTTCTTCAGATAAATACCTAGAATTGGGCTCTCTTCACGTCATATGGAAATTCTGTTTTTAGGTTTCTTTAAGGAACCACTGTACTGTTTTTGTTTGTTTGTTTGTTTGTTTTTTTGGGTGCATAGCTGCACTCATTTACTCGCCCATCAGTATAGAATCTCCTTTCCTCTTGTCTTACTGACACTTGGTATCTTTGCAAAATGCCCCGTCTGGCAGGTATGAGATGTTGACAATGTCCTCTTGGCTTTGATTTGCATTCCTGTGACAATTAATGTTGCTGTGCATTTTCTCATGTATTTGTTGGCCACTTGTTTGTCTCCTTTTGAAAAATGTCCCTTCAGATCCATTGGCAGTGTATCTCCGCTGCCATAACCCAATAATGGAGACTGGGTAATCTATAAAGGGCAGAAATTAATTTCTCATACTCCTGAAGGCAGTGGTGGGTTCGCTGAAGACGAACACACCCTCTTTGTATTTCAGATGGAGCAGCAGTGCTGCATTCTCTGGAGAGGACAGATAACATGGCCTCACATAGCTGGCAGGGGAAGAGTTCAAAGAGGCCTGGGCTATTTCCCTCCACTATTTTGTAAGGTATTAACCCATTCCTGAGACTGGAATCCTGCGATCTAATGATTCCCCCAAAAGGCTCCCCAGAACAAAATTTCAACAGAAATTATAGAGGGGACACATTTAAACTACCATGTGGAGCTAGGTGTGGTGGCACACACCTGTAATCCCAGCAGTTGGGAGGCTGAGGCAGGAGGATCGGTGTGAGTTCTAGACCAGCCTGGGCTACAAAGATGAGCAAAGGTCTACCAATTTAAATCTGTTGACATTATAACCAAAATTTTCATGTGTCTAATAATTTAGTATCACTTTTAAATGATCACTTACCAATTTAAAACATTTCATGAGTTTGTGCCATTTCCTTTGTCGACATCCGTTCTTTGAACATAGATCCGTTTCTCTGCCTCCTCTGAAATCCTTTTGTTAGCATTATCTCATCTTGATGGGTGTATTTCTGCACCCCTGAAGATACGCAGAAGCACAGACCAAGTGGAGGGGGGTTCCTATTTCATCTTTCTGCACTGTGCCAGAACAGGTTTAGCTGTCCTGAGTATGAAAAGACCGCTTGTCTCTGGGGCTCATGCTTCTCTTCTGTTTTTGCCATCAGATTTCTATCAAGAAAGGTCTTTATCTCCTTTACCATGGGATTCTATTGTTGGAATAGTTTTCCGTGGTTTATCTGTCCATGACTATAAAGTTGCTGCCTTTATTTTTTCCATTACTGGGGATAGAACTCAGGTACTTATGCCGCTGAGAGCTATGTCCCTGGTCCCTACTTTATGTTTTTATTTCATAGATCAAAATAAGTAGAGTTAAGACGTAACTTGATAATGCTTCATATTGAATTTTTGTTTTGAATCTTGCTTCAGGAACATAGCAAAATGGGACTGAAGCATTGAATGCTGAACAGATTGAGCATTTGTTCAACTAGTTACTTCATGGGAACACTCTGATGATCAGCCACTCCTGTGCTGCTGATAATCAAGTTTTACAAATTTACATTTATAAAATACTCAGGTTTATAAAGCATAGCTGAGTAATAGTCTATGCACTTTGATTAACCTTAGTATAGGAAGAAAAATGACCAATGTCATTCTGTATGTGTCTTCTAAGCAGATTTTACTGATAACATTTTAGATATATATAATGATCACATTTATCATTGAGAATTTGTACTTGTACATGCTATAACTTGGTTCTTCTTTTTCCTGTCACACTCCCCTCTCCTCAGCCCCTCTATATTGTTTTTGTAGCCTTGTTAATTTAAAAAGTAGCTGAGAATTATTTGATAAAGAGTCATTTGAATATTCAGAATCAGAACTTTAAATCTATAAATTTTTATATAAGCATTCTAAAATAATATCTTTCTAGATGCCCCAAAGTCCAGAAAAATGATTTAATTTTACTTTGAAAAACATAGAGATTTAGACCTTAATAATTTTATTTATGAAATAAAAAAGAAACAACACCAACTTGTTTTGTTAAAATCTGAGTAACTATACTAACACAAATCTATAAAAAACACAAAGTAACCCACTGAAAAACGTGGACCCTTTTCTATTAGGAAACTCACAGAAAAGACAATACAGTGAACCTCCAGAAAAGTGCTAATCCTTGCGTCAGGGAAATGTAGATTTGAATCTCAGTGGCTTGTCATATCATAGCCATGCAATTAGCAAAGCTTTACAAATGTAGTGAAATCAAATTTTGATAAGGATGTACATCGGTGGCAACCTTGAAGTTTGCTATGAAAATGTAAGATGTGGGCACTTTGACTCATAGTTGATATATTATTAAAAAAAAATTCTTACTCATCTTTACTTAGAAACATTGTATGAGGATGTTCTTTGCATTATTATTTATAATAGCAAAATGAAAAGCCAACCAAGAAACCTGGAAACAACATCAATATATCTTCAACAATAGTATGGTATGCCCTTTGGTGAGACAATATGCAATAGTTAAAAGACAGAAAGTAGAGAATATATGTGGGTAAATCTTGAAAGCATTCTGAGTTTCTAAAAAAAAAAAAAATTCAAACTTATATGTAATGTCTATGTAAAGTTCAAAATCTGCCAAAAATATTCTTTTTGTGGTTGCACACCTTAGTATAGAAATAGCACAGCAAAGGGTGAACTAAATAGGTATGTACAAGGAGTTTCAATTTATTTGCAATATTTCATTTCTTAAAATGAGTATAGATATATGAGTGCTTTTGATATCACTCAGGATAACATTTTGAGTATCCAAAATATTTTTTAAAGTATATCACGTTTTTCTTTTTTCAGAGTTTTCTAATTATCACTAAACATCTTTTTTTTAAATTCTATTAAGTAAATTATATGTTGCAGTAAATGAACAAGGAAACAATTTTGAAAGAAAAGTATCGACCTGGCATATCTTGGTCAAATGCAGCTGTCAAAACAAAGTACTGTAGAAGAATGACATAAATGGCAGATGTTTGTTTGCTCGTGGTTCTGGAGACTGCACATCCCATGTCAGGGTGCAACAGGGTCAGTGTTAGCGAGAGCTTTGCTTGGGGTGTAGACAGCTGCCTTCTTGCTGCAGACTTAGCTGGACTTTCTCTGGCGCACGCTTGCAAGAGATCAGAAGTCTAATCTGATTAGATCTGCACTCCCAACCAGAAGACCTCATTTAGCCTTAACCACTCCCTCAGCTTCCAGTACAGTTACATGAGCAGTGAGAGCTGCCGTACATGAGTCTGGGCAAGACATTTTCATCCATAGTATTATTTATAGTTGGCTGGGGGAAAATAACAGATGAGTGAGAAACTGTATCTCAAAGCTCCCTGAAGCATTGTCATGGTGTTTCAGCATTTTCAGTATACAGAGGGTAGGTCTGGAGATTTGGATTCCTTTTGACATCACGAAGTGTGTTTCTCACCCCTTCTCTACTTGCACTTTTTTCTGAGACTTCTATGAAGGTTTTGTTTTGTCATAGTTATTTGAGAATGAATCTTGTTGTCTTTCATTCACAATCCACCACTCCATTTGCTGAGTTTACAGTTTATAGTGAAGTTTAAAGTGAAGTATATACTTCACTTTTTATTTTATTTTGTTTTGTCTTTTTGAGACAGGGTCTCACTATGCAGTTGAGGCTGGCCTTGAGCTCACTTTTGTAGCCCAGGCTGGTCTCGAACTCACAGCGATCCTCCCGCCTCAGCCTCCCGAGTGCTGGGATTACAGGCGTGCACCACCATACCCGGCCCACTCCACTTTTTAATTTTTCATTATTTTTCTCTGTTTCAGTGGTTTTGCCCTCAGAATTTCTGTTCTTGGTTGTCTTTTAAGTTGTGCATTAACATAGAGCCTTTAACATATCATTAGTGACTCAAAACTTCCCGGGTGTATTTTTTAAACTTACATTGCTAGTGCGTATTTTGGTGTCTGGAATTCATTTTCTGGACGGCATTTAAAATTATTTTCTTCATTCTATGCATACTTCTGGTAATATGAAAAACATGTTGGAAGACAACACTAGGCAGCACAACAAATACTGTGAAATTCATACTATTTTGTTAAGCGAAATGCTGCATCACTTTAAATTTTCTGTTTTACTAATTGTACTTTCTTTAGAAAATACATAAAAAATTTAAAAATGAAAAATAGATAACACTTTTACAGTCTGAAATTATGTTTGTTGTAAGGCTGGCCTGATCAGCCGACTAAAGTGTTTGCTTAGGCAGAGCACAGAGGCTGGGGTTCAATGCCCAGAGTGCCATGCCAGCCTCACCCACAAGGCCCATTGAGATGGTGATTGAGACTGAGCATGGCGGCGCATGCCTGGTAATGCCAGCACTTGGGAGGCTGAAAACAAGAGAATCACTATGAATTTGATCTACATAGTGAGATCCTGTAGACCCTGTCCTAAATATAGAAAAGAAAAAAAAAAAATATGTGTATCGTGTAAGACATATTCATCATCTATTTTAATCAATTCCTTGCCTTCTTTTATTTCTTATTGTACATAAAAATTTATACTCCGGAATTGGTATAATTTACATGTGAATGTGAGATATTCAATAATCATACAATTTACAAATATAGGAGAGCTCCATTGTCTTTGTTTCTAGAACATTTCCAAGTGCTATGAGAGGCCTCAATAGCATACCTTTTTTAAAGAGCTTATTGCTAAAATGCATAACCAGTTCCACTAGAGTGGGAACCTCTTGATGCAGGACCAGTCGTGTTCCATTGATATATAATACAAAGTTTCAGGCAATATTTCTTTGCAAGATGGCTCACCTCAAGAAAGGAAAAGGCTCAACAGACAGACACGTATTCACCGTGACGAGGGAAAAAACCAAAACATTGCTGGTGGGACCCAGATTAGAGAGACCAGGCTGTGGGCACTCAGAGCAGCACCTCACTGTTCTGTTGGTGACTTGCATGCCAGGGTTTTTCTTGGATGCCTTGGTGCCAACCCTATGAACAGCCTGGTTAGGGAAGCTGGCCTTGTTTGCCCACCCTGGGAAGGAATGTTCCAGCACCTGCATGGGAAAGTGAGAATGATGTCGAGCAGGGGCACGGTGGATTCTGGGATGAATTAAAGCCGTTCAGCATAAGCAGATGTTGAAAAGCACTGTACATTTACCTTATTGATTATTTCCTGCCCACTAAATGGTTGAGTGATTTCTTGCAGGAGGAGCAGCTGAAATCTCACGAAAGCAAGCTGAAGCAGATTGCGACTGAGCTGGCTGAGCACCGCTCCTATCCCCCAGACAAGAAAGTGAAAGCCAAGGACGTAGACGAATATAAGCTCAAAGATCACTATCTGGAGTTTGAGGTACGTTGAGATTAAATATTTATAAATGCTCATTTTATGATTCACCCATGAGGTCCAAGGTTGTCAGCAGCTACTGTGAGCATGAAGAGCCTGTCTTGGCCCTGGCTCTGATTTGGAAGCCTCTAGCCTGCTGTTGATCCTGGTCATCCCAGATGCTTGTGATTCTATTTCAGTGCCAAATAAACATCAAACAGCCTCTGCAGGTTTATTCACTTGAAAGCAAGTAGCCTGCCTTGTTAGAATAGTGCGCACCTGCCGTGAGGTGCAAAAATAAATTTTTAAAAAAGGGTGAATAGCAGAGGGCCAGGCAGCCTGGAGGGCAGCTGTCTGTGTGTCTGTGTCCCTGTGTGTCCTCTAGCAGGGTCTGAGTCAATAAAAGGAAAGGAGATGCAGGGTAAGAGGAAGCAGCCACCTTGCCTACACATTCTTACTGTTGGGTAATGCCAGTATGTTTTTCTTCTTACTGTAAGTCATTATCCTTCACAGGGTATGGACACTAACTGGAGACACATTCCTATGCTCTAGTGCAGCTGCTCGGAAGCGGGGTGGGGATCATACGCTATGGTATGAAGCAGGAGAAGATTCAAAGGCAAATCGGAAGCAATATGTCTCTAAATGTTTCTTTTGGCTGTTGTCCCCCAAATTAGGTCGGGATCCTTCGACTTTCTCTGTTAGCCACTGTCTTCAGATATTTAGGTGTCTCTCTTAGAAGAAAATAAGGGCAGGGCATATATTCTTATGTCAAGAGCACTGGTTTGTTCTCACCGTAGCTCTTTCATTTCCTGTTCTTTGCCTTCATTCTCATGCTACCATCCTGTTTTCTTCACAAGCCTGAAGCCGGAACCATCCAAGTAGTCAGCCCCTGACTCGCCTCAGTTGTTGTCTGCCTCCTGTGCTTTTCCCGCCAGGCTGTGGCTCCTACACTTCTTCCTCTCCAGCCTTGGCTTCCCCATCTCCCACGTGCAGCTTGCTCCTGACTCCTGCTGCCTCTCCTTTCCCAGATCATCCTGCATCCTTTTCCAGCGGTTCTGCTGAGACTTCATCCAGAGGAGAGCACTGCTTGGTTTGATATCTGCCTTGGGTTTCTTGCACCCAACCTACCTCCCTTCCCGATTTACCTTCTGAAGAAAGTCCCAGGCCTGAAGCTGAGAGCAGCAGGCTCCATGCACCCCTCCCCAGTGTCAGTCTTCCCCAGAATGGCCATTGCATGGTGTTTAAAGTTGCATTTCTGCCTGTCCTCCTCCTCCCAACAACCACTGCACTTTTCTTGACCACCTTCTTTTGCCTCATGTATTCTTTCTAACATCTTTATTTGCAGGTGCTACTCCCCTTGCAAGGTGTAACTCAGATCCCTCCTGTTGACCTAGCCATGGGATCACCATCCACCATACAGCTTTTTATACTGTGCTTTGTGCTGTGTTAGGTTTGATGTCTGTGCAGGATTCCACATCTCCCTGGGCAGGAGTGTGAGCTCCTGGAGGCAGGAATGTCAAGGTCATTTCCACCTGTGTGCCTTGTGCTACTACATATGCTTGCTTGGTGAGGTGTTCAGAATTGCTGAGGCCTTAACAGGTCACTTCCTGAGTAGTCATTGAATTCCCCTTATTAATTGTAATGTTAAGTTGAAAATATGGCCCTTCCACTGCACATCCCCATATTGGATTTCTCCATAGTTAAGCAAGTCTTGCTCTGATCATGTGACTATACCAAGAGAAATCTTTATCTTGCTCAAGGCCAAAGTAAATTTAAAACTATGCAGGCCGTGTTAGCACAAGACTTGAAAAAACTCTAAAAAGAAACAAACAATAACAAAAAATGAAGCAGCGCCTCATGTCCCGGGCTTATTCCTGCTTAGAAATGGGAATTCTCAACAAGCAATCATTATTTGTCACATTTCTGGAGCAGATTTAAAATGTAGCCTGTATTGTTTCACACATTCTAATTAAATTTCCCAATAGCTCAGGCCCCTGTTTCCAGCACTCAGCAACTTCTTTGAGCCCTGCACTCTAAAGAAAAAGAGCCTGTCCCCAGGAGGTGGGGCCAGCTGCAAGACCATGGAAAGGTGCCACTGCGTGGTGCGTGCCCCTGCTTTTGAATTTTCCATGATGTCCTTTTTCTAAAAAAGTAACTCAGCCAGAGTCAGCATTTTCATTTTCTGATGTGAGTTGACCCAGCTCTGGGGAGTTATGTTGCCTTCATCAGATTGTCTCCTCAAGGACTATGAAGATTGCATTCCAGAATCTTCAACTTGTTAAAAAATCAGGCTCGTGGGGGCCCGGCGGGATGGCTCAGTGGTCTAAAGCGCCTGCTTGAGAAAGCTTGGGTGGCTTCAGGGACCGCGGTTCGATCCCAGGCACCACATGCTGTGCCAGCCCTGCCCTGAGGGCAGGCTGAGCCGGCCATAAAAATGAGTGAATAAACAAATAAAAGTTCTGAAACAAGAAAAATAAATAAATAAATAAATAAATAAATAAATAATTATATAAAAAAATCAGGCTCGTGTTACTAAGTTGAGCACGTTATATTATTATATTATCTACCCCTCTGCATTTATCCCAAGTCTAATAGGAAAGTACAAGGTGCCTTATGGTATACAGATCTTATCAATTCTATATCAAATCTTATCTAAAAAATGTTTTTAAAAGTCATGTTTTTTTGAGAAGCGAGTCATTATATTTCAAAAATTTAAATGAAAAGGGAAGTAAAAGGTGTCATAGGGAGTCTACCTACCTATGATTTCAGCCTCCAGAACTGGCCTCTTATGGGTGCTTGTGGAGGCCCCAGCACAGTGTCCTCAGTTTTGTAAGGACCCTGCTCTAAGCAGGTCACCTCCATGCCAGAACGGGGAGACAGAGCTATTGGCCCCTTTGCATAGAAGTTCACAGCTCTGCCCCACATCCCAGAGTATGTATCTGTTGAGTGACTTAATGAAATTTTATCATTACGCATGAAAAATAACAGAAGAAGTAATTCTCTGAGAAAGCTTGATTTTGGTTATTTGTACTGGGCGGAAGCACCCATGGGAGCAGACCTGGTAGGTGGTGGTGTCTGGGTGGGGTGGGAGCCCTCAGATGGGCAGAGATAGGGCAGGGTGCCGACCCATCCCACTCTTGCATTTTCACCCCCGCACCCTGGATCAGTCTTTTCACCTGCTCCTCATTAGGTCATCGGCAAGAGACTCCTTTGGTTTCAAAGCCATTCTTATTTTCACAAGTCTTGGCAAGGAACAACACTTGCTCTGGCAGAATATTACACTGTTAGTGCTACTAAGAATTGTTCCTAAGTTTATGTATTTGTTTATGTCACATGTTACTTTGAGTGCAAACAATTAATAACAAGCCACATTCACAACACTTTCTATGCTGCAGACATTCTTAAAACCCTCCCTTATGGTAAATAAATAAATTCTCACAACTACATAGGTTCAAAATTGAAATATACGGATACTTAGGAGGCTTCCATCTTAGCCTATTGGACAAGGAATCATTTTTACTTAAAGCAGAAAACTTCACTCTAAGTGAGCTGTGACTGACTAACCTGTCCTCCTCTCTTCTTTGCCTCTGAATTGTAGAGAAATGTCAATGGTTTTATTTTGGGTTCACTTAGTAACCTTGGGTTGTTGCTATTCCATGCTTATAAGAATCTGTTTAGAGTCTGATCTTAATACTAAAAGAGCCTGAAGTCAGTTTGAAGAGCTCTCTGCAGCTGTCCCTTGGGTCACAATGCCAGAGCAGATGTTGAGAGCAAAATGTCCAGAGCAGTACCCACAGTGCTCAGCCTTGACTGGCCTGCGCTGCCTCAGTGCTACCCAAGTCCTAGGGAAGCACCCCTCTGCCACCCAGCAAAGTTGCGAGCATGGCACCGCTGCAGTGGAGCCCTCCGCTTGGAAGGTACAGCTGTAAAATTGGGCAGGTCCATGTAGTGCTACCTGAGGCAGCGTGTAGAATGCAGGAGCTGGGTAAGCATGGCTAGCGCCACCCTAACTTCAAAAGATGTTGCAGGCAGGGATTTCAGATCAGTCACAGAGCACGGGTCACTGCTGAGAGTTGCCCTAAGGAAATGCCGAGGGAAGCCTCAGGGGCAAAGCAGTCCTTGGGATCGCCAAGCTGTAAAGCTCGCAGTGAGCAGTGTCAGTCTGGGGGACCTGCAAGCCCATAGGAGTTGTGTCTGGGCTGGCCCTTGCTTTGGATGTCCCACCCCCGCAGTGTGCTCAGCATACCAAGGAGTCTAAAGACCTTCCCCTGCTTAAAGATGTACTGTTGTCCTTACTGGATTTTGAATTTACTTGGGAGCCATTATTCTGTTTCTTCCTGTCTCTCCCACTTGCTAAAGAAAACATACTGTGCTTTCTTGTTGGATTTCCTCAGTTTACCTTGGAGAGACTTATCTTAGGATTCACCATGTGACCTGAGTCCCACCCATGGCTGGTATGGATCGGACTGGACTTGGGCCGTGGGAGCTGGCAGTGGAGCACGTTAAGGCTTGTGAAACGACCGACAGTCGGCACATGGACTTAGAGAGGTTCAACCTCATTACTTTTTTTTCACTTTACAATAGTGTGAAAGCAACAAGTACGCAGTTGCCCATATACTTTGGATGTTGTTCTTTTTTCCTGGGTTAGTGGTAGGCAACACCATACTCTTAGGACACGGGGCAGTGAGCAGAGGTTCCCAGTCCTCCACAGACAGAAAGGTAAACACTCGCTACTGTGTAGCAGTGTATTGTGTTGCTAAGATACAGTGTTAACTAGATTAAATTTATTTAAAAGTGTTGTTTTACTTAATTTGTACAACTCCTAATGGCTTTACCAGGATATAACCCATGTAAGGGGCATATGTATTACAGTGGAGTAAAAGCATTTTGCACAATGTGAAAGACAGAGATTTTAGAGGCCAGAGGTAAAATGCTGTGGTTTACATGTTTCTAGCACAGGTGGTATGCTGCTGAAAAATTAATTCCAAATGCAGCAGAGTTGGGAGGTGGAACCTGATGGGAGGTAATTGGATCTTGAGGGCTCTGTCCACCCAGGTGGATTCTTGTCCTTTTGGAGTGGGGTCCTTATCATGAGAAACGGGCCTGTTGTAAGAGCGACTGTGACTGTCATGCTCCCTTTTCCCCTCATGCTGTTTTACCACGCTCTGTCAGGCAACACAACCTGAAGGCCCTTGCCCACTGCTAGGGTTGAGTTCTGGCCTCCAGAACCATGACTCACATAACTTCTGTTAGTTAAGTTACCCAGACACAATTAGAGCATCACAAAGCACAGCAAACATGTTCCTTTAAGGTTAGACAAAAAATACTACCAGGTTCTCATGTTCTCAGGTTCCAGTGCATGAGAGAAAAAGAAAGTCCACATTATTCTTTTCTTTTATGGCCAGCTTAGCCTGCCCTGGGAATGAGGCTGACACAGCATATTGTGCTGGGGATCAAACTGAGGTCCCCACAGTTGACTAAGCTTTACTAAGCAGGCGCTTTAGACCACTGAACCATCTGGCTGGCCTCCCACATTATTCTTGACTAAAGCCAACACCAGAATAAAGTTCCCTTGGCTCAACAGGCTAGAATTCAAGGCAGAGCCCACTTCTAAATTATGACCCAGAGTAGCATATGCTTTAGACTTTAGAAGTTGGGGCCCATATCAGCCACATGGCTAAGAAATTCAATTTTAGAAGCAACAAATGTCTACAGTAACAACAGTAAAATTTCTTGGGACAGAATTTTTTAAAATTATAAAAATCAGGACATTTTTACAGGAAGATTCACCATTTCTGAACTCAACTACTTTTTGTTGCGTTTAACAATACATTATTGGGGTCTAAGGAGATAGCTCAGTAGAATAAGTGCTTGCCTGGCAAATGCAAGGACCTGATTCTGAAAAAAAAAAATACATTATTGCTTCTGGAATTGGTATATTAAGGGAAAAATGATATTGCATATCATCATTAGAGAAACACAGAACAGCTAATATCTGAAAGCACACTTATTACTAATTTCAAAATGTAAACAGTTGGTATTGTGTTGCATAGTGTTGGCTCAGCGCTTCGCTGTCTCTGTTTCCTCTTCCTCCTCATCTTCCTCCGTCTCTCCCTTCTTCTTCCTCTCCTTCTCCTTCTTCTCCCCCTCCTTTTCCTTCTCCTTCTCTTCCTCCTCTTTTCTCCTTCCTCCTCTCCTTCCTCACCTCCTCCTCCTCCTCCTCCCTGTATTCTTCCTCTTCCTCTTCCTTCTTTGTACCGGAAATCAAACTCAGAATCTCGTGCTTTCTATCCAGTGCCACGCTGCTGAGCTATATCCGCAGTCCTCCTTTTGATCAAATGATGTATTTCCTCCCTCAGATTGTTGATTTTTTTTTTTTTTTTTTTTTTTTTTGGTCAACATTGGAGTAGTAAATT
Organism: Myocastor coypus; assembly: GCA_004027025.1. Lineage (NCBI taxonomy): Eukaryota > Metazoa > Chordata > Mammalia > Rodentia > Myocastoridae > Myocastor > Myocastor coypus. Next base: position 48,130 of record PVJA010003842.1, on the reverse strand, counting down.
TCACATTGTCACATTCAGTATCACTTTTGTAAGAGCAGTGCAAGACATATCTTAGTACAATGTCATCTGTCACAAAGCAAATATGCCTTTTACAACAAAGTTATTTATAGCTATTAAGCTATAAGTGACTTGGTCATAAAGGTTGAAAGATCACTGTTATCTTCCTTTTGATCTGAATAAAATCAAGAGAAAAATTCTATTTACCCACTGAAAGAATAGTCACAACACACCTACATTAAATCTCAGTTTGGCTGGGCGTGGTGGCTCACGCCTGTAATCCCAGCACTTGGGAAGCTGAGGCAGGAGGATTGATGTGAGTTCGAGACCAGCCTGGGCTACAAAAGTGAGCTCAAGGCCAGCCTGAACTGCATAGCAAGACCCTGTCTCAAAAAGACAAAAAATAAATAAATAAATAAATAAATAAATAAATAAATAAATAAATAAATATTTAAAAAAAAAAGTAAAAAAAAATCTCAGTTTGTACTGGCCCTGTTGCACGTGTCCCATAGCTACCTGTCTGACTGGTCAGCATATAAATAGGCTATGAAATCTGCATAAGAGCCAGTCCAGGGCTAGGGAACCTCATAACTGACCTGGCTACAAGTTACATACTTTAATAGACTGCCACTGTTATTTACCTGTAAGGCTTTTCCAGTTTATGATTGGTGTCCATTCTGAATTATAAGTCCCTAATTCTGTCCCCATTCTTCAATATTTTGGCCTTTTAGGTAGTCATAAAGTGAGAGATCTCCTTGATTTCGTGAGGTCTGCCGGGGCCCATCATAGAAACTGCTTTTCCCTATCTGTGTCTACTGAGATAGGAGTAAGGCACATGGATTTCCTTACAAAAGGAAGTTCTCATCCAGAAGCATTGGGCAAGATCCTTGTTGTGCCGTCACACTTTTGAATCACTGACTCTTTCTCATCTGTTAAGTTTGCTATTTGTACTGATTGTTACCTAAGCTAACTTTGCAATCAGACAAAGGAAAGAGGCATCTTTTTTAATGTATCTAAGCATTTTCTCTTGGTCTTCTACCTTAAATTTCCTCCTATTTTCTAGAAGAATCTACATGTTTTTCTGTTTAAGAGCTTTTAAAAACCTGTTTGCTTTGGCACCTGGCTTGAGGTGAATTTGTTTTTTTACTATTGAATTGCTTATAATTATACATGTTTGTTCTAGAATTACTCTATAAATTTATCATTAGAAGTTAAGGTGGTTTTCCCTCATGCCCATGTAGCAAGTTCCCATATTTCCCACCTTAGATACTCCTCACCTCATGTTTTTGCTCTGTAAAAGTCCCTAGAAAGGACAGGTTTCTTGGCAACCCACTCTGGTCGGTCCCATTCTGTCCCTCTCTTAGATAGAAGCTTTCTTTCTCCAGATAAGTATATCCTGTTCTTCAAAAAGTTAGGCCATTTTTGGGAAAAGTTTGCCCGAAAGCATCTGAAAAGCACGAGCAAGCCAAGAAATGCTTGCTGTAAGTATCCTTCATCCAGCCTTCACTGAAAGGCTAAGCACTGGGCCTCCTCCAGGGATATGATTTGTGCAGAAGCTTCAGCATCTTGTCTTCTTGTCCTTCCATTGAGACAGTGCTCTCGTGCACAGAGGAATGTGCAGGATATTCTCACAACAGATTTCATCCTTAGAAAGTTTAACTTTGTACAAAATTTTGAAATAAAATGAAACATCTTGACTGCTTTTCCTATTTCCTTTCACAGTACCATAGTTCTCCATCTTTCACATCTGTGTCCTCCTCAAAACACCTTGCTTCCAAGTAGCTTTTGCCAGCTTATAAATCCCAGAAAACAAGCCCTGTCCATGTGGAACCTTTAACATGAGGACAGCAAATGGCTTGGCTGGGGTCTGACTGCTTGATATGCTAATTCTAAGGGTGACAAGGTTCTTTGCCATGACAGGCTCAACATTTGATACAGAAGGGCTGAGATAGTTCCTTAATGTACTTTCCACTTAGAAAAGTCATCTTAGTTGGAAATTCAGCAGGTCTAATACTGCCTTGTCTTAATTTTCTTTTGCTGATGACAAAGTAGCAGTCTGGGTAAGTTATAAAGACAGGAGGTTTATTTTGGCTTGTGGCTTTGCTCTAAGGTTGAGGAGCTTCATCTGGGGTCCTTTTCCTGGCCAAATTCCAGGTCAAAGTAAGGAATAGTGTGGTTGCAGATAGAGATTTGGGGAGATGAGCCTTATAGAAGGCCAACTCTTAAAATGTGGTATTGCCCCATACCAACCCATTAATTGCATGAGTGGATTAGCCTATTCGTAATGCAAACCCCTACCCACCTACCTCTTAAAGGTCCCACTGCCTATCCTTTAAGATCTTAAATTAAGATTGTAATTTAATTTTTTTTAATTTTTATTTATTTATTTATTTATTGTTTCAGAACCTTTGTTTGTTTATTCACTCATTTTCATGGCCGGCTCAGCCTGCCCCAAGGGCAGGGCTGGCGCAGCATGTGGTGCCTAGGATTGAACCGCGGTCCCTGAAGCCGCCCAAGCTTCCCCAAGCAGGCGCTTTAGACCACTGAGCTATCCCGCCGGGCCCTGTAATTTAATTTTAACATGATTGTCAGGGAGTCAGACAATATTCAAAGCATAACATGCTTCAAATTCCAAAGGAGTGTGTAAATCATAGGGATGAAATGTCTTAAGAGATGAGAGGGGGAGATGGTTTAAAGTTTCTCCAAACCTCTTCAAGTCATACTTAAGGATTTCTTGGAAAGGTACACCCTGTCTCTTTATATAGCACTGAGCAGTCGGAACTGTTAATTTGTGACCAGCCACAGAGAAGGGCTCTGCCAACATACTACTTCTTCCTCTTCCTCTTCCTCTTCCTCTTCCTCTTCCTCTTCCTCTTCCTCTTCTCTTCTTCCTTTTCTTCCTCTTCTTTCTTCTTCTTTTAATTTGAGGGAAGCATCTACAGGATGTTCAGGGTCTCACTACTATATCAGAGTTGTAGTGATCTACCTGTTTGCAGCCTCCCAACAGCTGGGATTACAAGCCCTTGCCACCATGCCCAGTATCAATTGCTGTCTCACCGTGCCCCTGGGGTGGGGCTGGCATAGCAGTCCTGGGGATTAAACCCCCAGCCCCTGCACCTGCTTGCAGGTACTTTAATCCACTGAGCTATTTGGCCAGCCTTTCTGCCAACATACTTCTAAGTAGTACCTTGAATGGATGTATCTGATTCAAGAAAAGACAGAAGTATATGTACAATATATACCAGAAGAGCATGGCACGTGTAAACATGCTTCCATGATACACTATGTTTTTGATTTACAAGATAAAAATTACATAAGAAAATTTAGTGAGAATGACAGTATTATTCTAGCTCCTTGTTCTCTTTGATTTTATTTTTGGCTTCTCCCTTTCCAAGTATAGGGAATGCTTTGCTGCATATATGACATTACTGGTTTTTTACTCATTTCTTCTTCAGATGGCTATCTACCCCTCCTGCATAAAAAAAATGAAATGTCAGGAGGAAACATACTCAGGATTTGATTGCTAGAGCTGTGAGGTCTGCATACAAATTGAGTAGTAAGTTAAAATTGTAGGACAGTTTTATTTACTATCTTTTCTCCCTTTAGCAGAGACCAAATGGGATACTATTCTATTAAGTGAAATATAAAATGTTATGCAAAGCTCAGAAGGAAGCTATTCAATCAGATGCATGCAAGTGGATACATGGATATGATTAAATTTCTTTTCAAAGAATATCAATAGCTGTGATTTTTTTTCAGAGATCCATTAGCATTCAACCCAAATGGCAGCTTACATAGCCTTAGACACAGTGATTTTATCATGCATCCCTGGCAGGCAGTGGCTGCTAGTGAAAAGAGATGTATTTGGTACAGGGTCTCACTAAACAGCTCAGACTCATAGTGATCCTCCCAGCCCTCCCTAGTACTGGGATTACAGGCAGGCACCACCACACCTCCACACCCAGGGGCAGGGCTCCTGTAGCATGTGGTGCTGGGCATTGAAGCCCTGTCCCTGTGCTTGCCTATGCAAGCATTTAGTTGGCTGAAAAGAGGTCAGCGAGGACTTTCAGGACAGAACAGAACCTGTGCTGTAATATCCTACAACTCAGTGGTTTCCAAAATTTTCTGTTCAAGGAGATTAAGGGACCACAGAGGAAAGAGATTGAGGGTATATAGTGTGCCTAAGGAGAGTCACCTAGAGAGAAAACATTCTCTCAGACTTTCAAGCAATGGCCGTGACTCATCCAGATGGCTGACACTGACAACAGTTCTACAAAGCACTCTGCACACAAGGTTCCAAAGTAAATCCTGAGAGGATGTGACTGACTTTGGGAGATACAAAAACTACATGTTTTGTTATACAGGTCTTACTTTAACTTTGCCTTGACCACCCAGCAGAAAAGTTTAAACATGACGCATAAAATGTAAGGGTAGTTTAGTATGCTGAACCGTAAAAAGCTTTAATCAACAGCTTCCAACATTGGCAGTTTCACCAGTAACACAATGAAATTATGGAACATTTGACTGTGTCTACAACTATCTTCTCTTAGATCAAAGAGAAGAAATCTGTTGTAGCAATAACCATTAGAAAATTTACCATGTCTACACCCTGTAGACAATGAGGACAACAATATGCATTGTATCAATTATTGTGAATGTACTATTAATGTGTTTTGAAACTGTCACATTGTAATTTCTTATTAAAAGTAATTTTAAAAAACTGTAAAAGAGGGACTGGGGAGATAGCTCCACGGCACAAGTGCCTGGTGCGAGGTAGAGTTTGAATCCTGGTCCTGAAAAAAAAAAAAAAAAAAGGACTGTAAAAGAAAAGAGAAAGAAAGGCAGGGAAATGGCAGTTAAGCCAGGTGACTGGGTAAGTAGGAGAGCTAGAGACAAATGACCCAGGGTAACCATTTCTCAAAAAGAGTGTACAAATTATCAAAAAGGATATGGAAATGCTATCAATAATCATTGGGCAAATGCAGTGAAGACACAGTGAGATATCTTACCCCAGTTAGGATCACTCTTAATAAAAAGATTGCAAGTAAAAACTGTTAGTGAAGAAACAGAGAAAGGAAAATTCATGCCCTGATGGCGAGCATGTAAATGAGTGCACTATGCAAACTGTGGAGGCTCCTCAGAAGCCTGCAAATAAATAGAGCTGCCACATGATGCAGTGACTCCCCTGCCAAGTGCATGCCAGAGATATTGACGTCACTATGTCGGAGAGACATCGCATTTGTATGTTTATGGTAGCACAATGCACAACAGCTAGGCCTGGAATCAACCTAGCGGTCCATCTGTGGATGTGTGCATGAAGAAGATGCAGTCAATAAAAATAGGGGTATCTTACCTATAAGCAAGAATGAGTATTTTGTCATTTGCAGCAACATAAATATAATGAGAAGAAAGTAAGTGAAATAAGACATCCAGAGATAAATCCTGCATGTCCTCATGTGGGAAGGCAAAAGGTTGATCTCAGAGAAATAGACAGTTACCCAAGGCTAGGAGGGAAAGGAAACTAACTAGAGAGAGGGTCCTTAACAGGTACAGGAGTATAGGTGGACAGGAGGGGTAACTTGCACTATTTATTCCCTAGCACTATGGGTAGGGTGACTGGCTGACAATCATTAATGAAATATTCAAAAATAGTAGAAAGGATTTTGAATGTTTCCAACACAAAGAAATAATAAATTGTGAGGTTGTAGATGATAAATCAGGATGATTAATCCTAATCTAATTGTTGCATATTTTGTGGATGAATTTTTTTTTTTTTTTTGAGATGGGGTCTCTCTTGAACTCCCGGTGATCCTTCTGCCTCAGCCCTCCCAGTGCTGGAAGTAGAGGCATGAGCCCCCATTCCCACCTTATGTGGATGTATTCAAATATCACACTGTAATTGCTAAATATCCACAAATACTATGTGTCAAATAAAAGTGAAGTAACTTCTAGACTGGTATACAGCTGTCCATCCTGCTGCGTTGCTTTTCCTTCCTCTCCACTTTTAACTGAAAGTACAAATTTCACAGTTGTTTTTGGGAAAAGAAGATGAGAATTATTTCTTCTTCCAAACAGAGAAGGAAAATAAGCCAACCTAAGGTGAGATTGTGTAGAGGTGCTTTTCTTTCCTTGAGTTAGTTCGTCCTGGCCCCAGCACAGCTTAGAAGGATTAACTTGTCCTTTGGATGAGCCTGCAGTCCTGCAGTGACATCACTGAAACCAGTGCTTGCTCAGTAGTTCTGAGGTGGAAATTTCCTTTGCCTAGACTATTTTAAAGACACATGTCTGATGTAGGTTGAGGAAAAGTCTCAGAGAATAGGAAAAAAAAAATCAAAGCTATATTTCTGAGTTTTATAGCTTCTGTCCCTGTAAACCTTTCTTTTTATTCAGAAGAGGAACATTGCCACTTAGAAATGGAGGACAGGGCTGGCGAGATGGCTTTTAAAGTACCTGCTTAGTCAGCCTTAGGGACCGCAGTTCGATCCCCAGTACCACATTCAGTGCCAGCCCCACCCCCAGGGCAGGCTGAGCCTACCATGTTTAAAAAAAAAAACAAAAAACTGTCATGGTTTTTGGGCTCCTCCCTTCACCCTGTCTCTGCTTTGTCTTTCCCTTGAATCTGATGATTCACACACAGCCACCCCTGTACCTTTTATTTATTGGCTGACAAATGATGTGATGTGATGTATGTCAGACAACAACCTTGTGGCTGGAGCTGCACTGATGTGTGGGTGAGATGGTTTCCCTTCATGTATACTTCAAGTGATTGCTCTCAGTCCTATCAGTTTCTTCAGAGACTAGTAGAAAACCTTCCCACTGCCTTTTCTCCTGCTTCAAGCTCTTTTCATTGTAGAGATGCTTCAGTTCCATGCAGTAGTGTGCCTTACACAGACTCCCAGTGTTTATTTTTAAACTGCACACAGATCATCTTACTAAATCTCATTCCTACTGAGAGTAGTGGCTTCCTGCATTTTAATCTTGCTACCAAGGTGAGATAGAGACAGAGTAAGTAATGCATTCTAGGAATGAGTCACACTTCAGAACCAGTGTGTCCTTTGGCTATATCTTCTGATTCAGAGTCCTGATTGCATGATGCTAATGTGCAAGACAGATGGCATTCACATTAGCAGATGTCCTTATTAAGATCTCCCTTGGCCTTCGACGATAATCCTACCGTGTAATTCTTCAGTTTACTCATTATTCCTTTACACATGTCTTTTGGAACATGTATCAATTTGTAGTGCTTTCAGCCAAAAGTAACACTCTTTGAGCAGTGGTCTAACACCAACGATGTTTATGATTCATGCCAAACATGCAGAAGTATCACAGAGTCAGTCTTGGATCTAGCTTGCTCAGTTACCAAGGACTCAACAACTTTATTGTTTGTGTTTTCTTTCCTCTTTCACTCAGGCCTGGTGCATTGCCCTCTGTTTTCATGCCTCTTGTACCATGTCACAGAATAACAGCTTTAGAAATCGTAATTGTGCACAAGAAGGGCTAAGGATAAGGAGCTGGCACTAGGGTCTTCTCCTCTAAAGCAGTCTACGCTACAGGAAATAAAACTCCAACCCCAAACTTCTTTAGTCTCCTGGGTCGCAAGATCATGTGGCCCATGCTGTCTCCAACATCATCCATTGTGGTGGGAGGGACAAAAGAGAAAAGAAGGGCAACCCTGGCCTCTGATTGGCTGATCACCCATATTTGTCAGAGGATGCCTTAGACATTCATTGACTTGTGTGTCTGTATTTTCATGTCCATAAGGGAAATGTGGCTCAAGGAGTATGGTTCTGGAGGGATGCTGCCTGGGTTCCATTTCTAGCTTACTGTGAACCTCTCTGCCTGTGTTTCCTCACCTAGAACAAGAGTAGCAATATTACAAGTCATGCAGAATTGGTACAAATGATCTAGCCCTAGCATGTGAGCACTCAGTGCAGCACGCCATTGTGAACCAGAGCTCTGCTCCCCACTGGGATACTAACCAAACCTTGAGCAAATTTAACGTCTGGCAGCTTTCCAGCTTTTGGGAAAGGCAGCACTTCACAGTTACTAACTTAACATCGACATGTACAGGACTGACTAGAAAAATCCTTGAAAGGTGTATAGTCTTAACAGAATTTGCCTGCCTTTGTTCAGACATTTTGTAACTGACATGTTCTTTTGTGTAGAAATAAAACATTTCAGGCCTTCTAAAAATTCTTCATCTGTGGAGGCAGCATGGTAAAAGACTTATTTTGACTAGAATGTACCCAATTAAGAATGAGAGACTGTTTGCTTTAATTTGAAATGTATATACACAAGCACACATATGCATACATATTCACATGACAGTTCTGCATAAGTGACTTTCATAGAAATAACATCAAAAAGTAGTCTGTGTTAAGGCCACAAGGAAAATTCTCTGCAGTATTCTTTTCAGTCCTTAGAGCAAAGATACCCAGACATAAGACATAAGGGAGTCAAGATGTTCTTTGAAATCTTGCAGATACTCAGTAAATAGTTGATGATGAAGAAAATTCTGTTGAATATGATAAGTGTCAAAAAATAATTTAAAGTTCTGTAAACTTCATAATGGTGCTGGTAATGCATAGTAGCATGAGAAAGAGAAGTAGGGAACCACTGGCAGAAAAGCAGTGGGGGTAAATGGAGCACAGCTTTGGAATCGAGGTCTCCTGCACTGCAGATGCACTCATTAAGAAAGGATTCCTCTGGATGAATCTCTGTAGAGTGACAAGGAGTAGGAAAGTGAGTGAATAGCTGTTCCCAACTAGGTCCACACAAGGCTTCGGCCACATGAAGGATGCTCAAGCAATGAGAGAATGAGCTACAAAAGTTACCCTGTCACTAAAAACCAGAGGACACAGCACCTCCAGCTTAGACCCTCTTGTGCCTGTGTGCCTGGGATGTGTGCTCTGCCTGGTGGCCAGGGATTCCGTCACGTCAGCATTGCTTTCCCACGTCGAGCAAACAGGACCTAGCATGCTAACTTCTTATCCGAATCCCTGAATTGGTCTCCAATAGCTGCTGCCTCTCCTGTGCCCAGTAAATACTCACAAGTAACTTGTTGTTTGAGGGAATAAAATCAACAGTTCAACAGCCACTCGAGGTCTGCAGGCGCCATCCCACGAGGTACGCTGTACACAGCACACTGACTGCTGTTCTTCTCTGATTTTGCCTCCAGAAAACACGCTACGAAACTTATGTCAGCATTCTGAAAGAAGGTGGCAAGCAGCTCCTCAGCCGCGATGAAAATGAGGCTGCCGGTCTGAAGAAGTCGCATTCAAGTCCCTCGCTGAACCCTGATTCGTCCCCAGTCACTGCCAAGGTCAAGCGCAACGTGTCAGAACGCAAGGACCACCGACCGGAAACACCGAGCATTAAGCAAAAAGTTACTTAGAGTCCACCTGAGGCCAGGAAGTGCTGGTCATGGAGCAAAACAGAGGTTTTCAAGATCTTTCTGGTAATCCGTGAATATATTGAAAAAAAAAAAAAGTGTGTAACTAAACGGTGCATTAGTAAATTTTTATATTGTATATTTTTGTTAGTTTCTGTACAGATTGTCTTTGCTCTGGATTTCTTTGCTTTGACAATTTTTTGCAACTTGATAACTAATGCACCTTTTTGTGAGGAGCTAGAGGATCATGATTTCAAAATGAATTCTGCATCCCTTCTCCTTTGGTTTTCTCTTATTTGCACTCTGCTCAATTGTTTTATGTATTCTCAAATCAACCATTATACTTTTTTTTTTAAGGTTCAAAAATTTAATTCATTGTGAAACACTTAACTGGACAAACTTTGCAGTTTAGTAAATTTTAGCCAGAGTTAACATAAGCCTTTATATGTGAACTCTTACCCAGACATGGAGGTGAGGTTCAATACTCACACATACTTAAGTGAGAATTACAGTGCTGGGAATCAAACATTCCAACATGTTGAGCCCTGTGTGAACCTTAGCACTTAGCATTGCGTTCCGACCCTGCTGGAAGCAGGGAGGGGGTTGTGAAGACCCAGGACAGGGGGGACTTGGGGGAGAACAGGAGCTTGCTTAAAGCATGGATGCCATTCCTGCCAAGCAAGGGGAAGGGGAAGTAGAGTCATTTTGCCATTGAAGACTGAGGACAGATGCATACCAAATTCATTGTGTTTTCTGGAGGAGAGTGGCAATAATTGATGCCTGGGGTAGCTGCAGCCATAGACACATGTTTAGTCTGCAGAAAATAGTTACCTCACTCCCACAGGGTCTATGCTGGGAATCCATAATCATCTCTGTTGCTAACACATTTCCACCCAGGAGTAGATTCTTTGTTATACTTTTCTTTTGCCTATAATATATATATATATATATATATATATATATATATATATATATATATATGTAGGCATGAGGTTATCTTCTGGTTGTTAGGGTATTGGAGTTGTCCTAACAATACGTGGAAAATGGAGCTCCTTTTGTTCTTTGCTTGAGCTAAGGCAAAACAAGAGAGCAAAACTCAGCTGCAGTTGGTGAGCAGTAGACATTGATTCTTAAGACTAAGTCTGGAATAGTTTGAGTGGTTGTGCTTGATAATGGAAGAATCTGCTGGTTGCCTATGCAGAGTTTCTTAGTTTCTTCTAATCACACTGTTTGTGACAGCCACTGCTCTCTATCACTGTTAAACTTGCTCCTGAAAATCCATTTGTCTGCTTTAAATTGTTTCTGTGTACTTGAACTAGTTCATTCACCTTATAGTCAGGAGCTGTACCTGTGACTAGCCCTTTGAAGTTCAGGGTAATAAATGGAATGGTAGCTTCTATGGGAGGCAGGAGGAGTGAAGGTTCATTCCCTTGCGCCCTCCCCGTGACTGAGAAGCTTCAGATTTCTAAAGTTGGTAACTGAATTTGCTAAAATTATTGTCTCCTCAGACAACACAACTTCAGAACTAATGGGATCATTCTGAACATTCTGAACATTATTTTTCCTCCCACTGACATTTTCTCTACTTGGGCTTTATTTTTTAGTTGAAGGTACTATGACCAAAGATTCAGCTGCTCCGCATGCATAGCATGGTCCAAGTGGGTTAGAGAAAGCCTGCTATAAAATCATGATTATTTCTAGTAATATATTATGATGATACATTTACTTACATGATTATGTATTAATGTTTAGTTCCCCTATTCGCAGAGATGGTGCACAGAAAAGAGTAACCCCTCTGTATGGTTGTAGTTGCTTGCTTTGTGGTATTGTACCACACCCTTGAAAAACTTACTGTCAACTCTATCTTGTTTAGATAAAGGCAATGTCTAAATTTATGTTTCAGAACTATAAAACACACAAGTAACCAACATGGCCTAAATACCTGAATCATTTTGGTAGCTTCTTACCAAATTCAGGACTTCCATAAGTTGTCTTTCTTCCTGAAATCTGAATTATCAGTGTTTATTTTCTGCTTAAATATTTATACTAGCTGAGGGGAAAGAGAGGTACTTAGACCACATGATCTGTGAGCTTCAGTAACTAAAGACAAATTGACATCCCTGACTAGCTTGAATGTGTTTACCTACAGTACGTATCTATGTACATAGAATGTTTGTGTGTATTTAACTTAGAGTATATAATGCATATTGAATGGTACCTTGCTGCAGTATTTCTGATGTTTAGAGTAGTCTTAAAATACTCAGTTAGCATCAGCACTACCATAGCACTGTTCCTATTACAGGACTCACCAGTGTTAGCTTCAGAGACTTCCAGACATGCTAATGCACAGTCAGATGACACAGGCGATGTTGAAGCAGCAGTTAAAAACAACTTTAAGGTTCTTTGTGGGCCAGGATCCCAGACTGCCGTCATGGGATGCTATCCATCTACAGGGCGTGGGTTGAAAACACCTCTTCCCTGAGGCCTCAGGAAGGATGCTGTCTGCTCTCAGTGTGTGTTGTAGGCCAGGATTTATCCTAGGGGCAGGAAATAGTCTCTTATTGCATTGGATGCTACGAGTCTGGTCCTTAGCCAGCCATTTTTTGTTGTTGTGATCATTTCCTCTCAGTGATATCTAGTCAAAAGAAATGGAAATGGAAGGTCTTTCCTTTCGCAGCTACTTCGAGCCTGTTGTACATTTCACGGTACAGAGGAGCTGCCCTCCTCCCTCCTTCTGAAGGTACTCCTCCCCTCCCCCACCTCACTCCTCACCCTCTACCTCAGAGCCCGGCTCTTGGGACCTCCCTCCATGTGGGAAATCATTATTCTTTTTCTCACATGTACTTAAATATTAATTTTTAGTAGAGAAAAGTGATGCCATTGAAATACCTTGCTGATAGCCTTGTTACAAAGTGGCCAAGGAAGGGGCCCATATGTAAAAATCTGTGTATGTTTTGGGGTCTGCCCCCACTTCACTTGCTGGTATTGAGGACTAGTCAGCAAACAAACCTACCCACGGGCATATAAAGTCATTATTTCCAGACCACAGATATTTCTGAAATATAAAAGTTTTTTTTATTAAAGTTACCTAAGTCTTTACATTGCCTAATTAGCCACGCAATATTTTTGTGCATCTAATTAATCACAGTAAAACCAACTTGTGGGAGAATCCTCTGGTTGAAATAGTTCCTGGAGGATATATAATATTTTTCACTGCTCTGAGGTAGAGAAGCTAGAAGGCATTTTCTCATGCAGCAGTCTCGTGCTATCTACAGGACCCTAAATGCATCTCTGGTTGACATCGTAATCTGGGAGATGAGATCAGTATCCTAGACAGAAGTGACACAGGGAATTAATTCTAGAAGAAGAAACTGTGGCTAGCTTTTCAAAGACCAGCTAAGTTTGTATTACCATGTGGCCAGACCACTGAACTTCTAAAGTTGGAGGAGAATCTGCCTGACCAGCAAGGAAAGAGGCCTTTTGCTGCCTATGTACCAAGTCACGCAGAGTTTTGGGCTGGTTTGGGCCACTGCTGTCTTTACTCACTGTCCTTCTGAGGTAAAGCACAGCCTGCTTTTCTCCTCTTCTCTACCTTCACACATCGTCATCAACAGTGGCAGAAAACTGACTTCTAGAAGTCAGCTTTTCCCTTATCTTTCTGTTAAGATCTTTTTGAGTTGATCATCCTTAGAAATTGAGTTCTTTGCCTTTTTTTGTTGTGATCTTCACTTAGTTCACTCAGTACACAGTAAGCAGGTTCAAAATTCTGTAGTTCTTATGGATTTGATATAAGTTTCAAGAAGTCACTAGCCATGTTCCTCAATTTTAGCAGAGAAAGATCCCTTTACTTTTTATTTTTTTATTTTTTATTTTTTTTTTTTTTTTGTCTTTTTGAGACAGGGTCTCGCTATGCAGTTGAGGCTGGCCTTGAGCTCACTGTTGTAGCCCAGGCTGGTCTCGAACTCGCACCAATCCTCCTGCCTCAGCCTCCCGAGTGCTGGGATTACAGGCGTGAGCCACCACGCCCGGCTTCCCTTTACTTTTTAAATAATGGATATTTTCAATTGTACAACTACCACTGTAAAACAAAACAAGACAAAAATACCAGTGAGGCATCCTGACACTTGTTTTCATAAATGATACTGTGACTTTATGAATGAGAGTGTCTGCCTAAATAGATTCGTGAGTTTCGTGAGCAACTGAGCCTCTGGGTCTACTTTTCTCCCAAGCATTCTGCCCTTTTAATCCAGGCCAGGCTGCTGGTCTCTTTCCAGGTCAACAGAATCTCTTTCTCTCTCTCTCTCTCTCTCTCTCTCTGTCTCTCTCTCTCTCTCTCTCTCTCTCTCTCTGTCTATCTGTCTCTCTCTCACCAAGGGATTGTAGAGATAGCTAAAAAATAATCCTACGGTAGATTATTGATAGAGATACAGAGGTACTTTGTCCCTGCTTTTCCTTCCAAATTCCTTTTCTATCTTACTCTTCAGAGAAAGACTGAATTCCAAGATCGCTCTACTTTTATGTGTACAATATGCAAAGCCAGACAGGCAGCCTTCTGCTTAGGACAGTAATTGGCCTGATGCATGCCAAGAGAATGTCTTCAGAGAATGTCAGTAAGTACTTGAATCTGCATGACAGTTTGTTGACTTCAATGCAACAGCAAGGAACTATGGCAAGTTAATTGCAGATCCAGCCGTTTTCCTTAGGTCTCTTTGGCTCATTGTAGTTTACATGTGTATTCGTTGTCTTGTAGGTTTTGAGAAATATTTGTATGAATAGTATGTCGGATGTTAAAGATAATGCTTTCTGTCATGTGCCAATATTGAATTTGTGGGTATTTATAGTTGAATGTATGTATATGCATCAATATGTAGATTGTGTATCAGTATATGGTATATGTCCGTCAAAATTATTTTGTCTTTGATAACCAGTGTGATATGAAAAGCAAGTAAAAACCTCATAGGAATGATTACATAATGCAGCTGTTGAGAGTATATATAGTGGTATTGTTGCATTCAACTTAAATTCAAATGATATTTTGATTAAATTTAGTAAGACTTTGGGCTAGGAAATTCCATTCTTGAGCTGTGGATCAACGGGGCAAAAATGACTTTGAACTAAATCATGTGAATCTGTGAAAATGTATAGTCTGCAATACCAAGGAGGTAGCTCAATATAATTTGGAAAACACAGAAAGAAAAGGGGGAAAAAGGCAAGCTGTGCAGTTTTAGTAACTTTAGTATTAAGAGCACTTAAAGTGGAACTGACAATTGTGGGCTTATTACAAAACGTGATGCTCACAGCGCACATTCTTTATTGTTGTAATTAGTCCAGAAAACATAGCTTTCAGAAGAATTAAATAAGTACCCATCATATAATTTATGTACCTATGTATATTTTATAGTAGCTCAAACCATTCTCCTGGTGCCATATCCTTACCCTCTTTGAAGAAACGTTGCAAATGCTCAAGTATATCAGGGCATCCCACGATGGGGTACTGTATTCCGGGTTTGCCGTTGCACAGATTAGCAACTGGTACCACAGGTAAAAGGATTCCAGGACCAGGTTAAAACTTTATTTACTATTTTTATACTTAGGTCTCTTTTTCCTGCCTCTCCCCAAAGAAGAGCCACTGGCCTTAGTTGTTTGACTTTATTGCTTATATTATAGAGTGTAAATAGATAACTAGAGACTAAAATTTTATTAACCAGCATGTTTGGTGTATTTAACACAGCGACTGAGTGTGTTTGAGTGTGTGGTTGAGCGCAGTGTCTTTTGTTGCGACACACTGCCTCATGTCTTTGTACCTGATTCAACGAATTGGAATTGTGGGCTGGGAGTCTAACCACCAGCCCCAGTCTACAATAGAGTCTTGGTAGCTACGCCTAGGATTTTTTTGTTTGTTTGTTTTTTGTTTTCTTTTTTAATTCACTACAGTCTCTAACTATTTTTGCAAATATATATTATATTTCCTAATTTGTTCTTGACGTGCAAGGGACTAGTCCTGTGACTGATCAACAGGGTCTTAGTTCTGCAAGAGTATTTACTTCTGAGAATTATTTGTGATTTGTAGGAAAAAAGAAAAACAACCTTTTGATTCAGAAATGTAGAAAAAGAGTAGTGGAAATAGAAGTTTATTTTGGGCCTTAGCATTTGAAATGTTTGGAGTTTCATATAAAGCCATGGAGGCTATAAAGCCAAGTAACCATTTAACATGGATAATAATATCCACCTTAGAAAGAGTATATATATGCACGTTGATTTTTAATGCCATTAAGATGCTTTTTTAAAGCTATAGGAACCAGAGTAATTAGACCAAACTGAAATGGAGGGGTGAGTAGGCTGCCTTCCATTTAGGGTAAGCCATGAATGTTTTCAGTCCGCTGCTCTTAAGAAATTCAGAACCAGTGTACTAGCCCTTAAAGATATGGGGAGAAAGTTGCCAGGTCTGGACCCTCCTCTGTGCACACTGGTTTGTACCCTTGCACACGGTGAATATTTTAAGTTACACAAATTTAAGACACAAGGGCCTGAGGATTCTAAAAAGATAATGAACAATGGGTAGAAACTATATAATGGATGTATTCTATGGACTGGGGAGAAATTTGGGCTCTTTTGTTTGACTCTTAAGATAATTGCATTGTCAACAAGGAAGTAGGGGGATACCTGTCATGTCCATCCTAGTCAAATGCAACTTGTAGGTTCACAAGCAGCGGCCCGCCAACATCCCCTGGTACTTCAGTAGCCCGGGGAAAGACCTAGAAAACTAGTGTGCATCATTTTCCAAGGTACCCAAGCTGCTTGCTCTGCAGGTAGAGAAAGGGCGGCCAATGGAATAGTTAGGAGGCACTTCCCATAGAAGCACACAACCTCTTCTGCACTATACTGGCAAGAGAGCTCATACTGAAGGCTGGTGGGTGGATGGACACTTTTCCATCAGCAAGGATAGTGAGGAGATAAATGAGAAGGAACGTAGTGAAAAGAGCATTTCCTTTTGCAGGGTGGAGAGCTAAGCTCTCACTAATAGTGTTGTAAAATAAGCACCTTAACTTCAATTCCTTAAAAGGCTGGTTAATGGAGACAATTTGGGGTGTGGCCTGATATTCCCCCTTGGTCTGCAGTCTTCAGACACTCTTAGGAGAGTCCCAGCTGCGAAGCTCCATGAAGGACATGGTGCAGGTCTGAGGCTCACTGCTGTGACCCTGAATAGCAGGGCATCACAGAGGGAGATGATGCCCCCTCTCTGGAGCATCTCCCCTGGCCTTCCGCTCCCCTTGGGCTTCTACTGAGCAGGACATGCTGGATTTCAAGTGCTTTAGGAATCCAGCTGTCCAAATGGATTGACCCTGCTGAGGCAAGACACCAACTCTAGAGCATAATGAAAAAAATCCTCTGTCTGAAGCAAAGATCACAGATTTTGCCTCAGTAAGAAATAAACCGGCTCCCTATGCTCCATCCAGGGTTGGATGTTAGCTTTGCCTTTGCATCCAGATTTCCAGAAATGAACTGTTTCATTTCTGTGGGAAGGGTCACAAAACATGAGCCTGCTCAGCCGTTCTGTTCTGTCCAGAGGAGAGCCACTGGGAAAGGCCCACATGTCTCCCTGCGCTGTCTTCTACCTCAAGTTTCAGGAGACCATTTCTAGAACAGAACTTTCCACAGGTGGAGAGCCCATATTGTCAGCCTTGCTTACTCTGGGACATGCAGAAGGGTTGTAACTTGTATCTTTTAATGTAATTCAAGACTTTTAACTTTTCCAACCTATTAGCTGGATTGCATTCACTGTGGCTCAAAGTAATTGACAGTGTGGAACATTCCTTTACTTTCAGAGTTTCTCCACCAGTCACTTCAGTTTCATTGCAGTCCTGGTGCCATATGTCCACTGCAAATTGTGAAAGTAATTAGTGACGAAATAGCAGCCTACTCTATTTTAGTGGCCAAACCATCAGCATTAGCAGACTTGGGTAAGCTAAGTGAGTGGTCCCTTATTACGTACTAGAAACCTGTTCCTCATTATCACCTACCAGATTCAGAAATGCTATCTAGAAAATGGTGGCATTTATGGTGGTCTTCTTTTAAATGGAACAGTAATTTATGTGGATATTGTTAGTGTTTAGAGACTATTATGAAAATTAAGTTTACATTTTACAGTTGCTTTATTTTTTATTAAAATGGTTGTATATAAATATTACCCTATTTCACTGTTATTAAAGTAAACCCAGCCCTTTTAGACAAGTGGGTCACCTGATATGTATAGAAGCTGTGATATATATAGTACATTTCTCTATTATGTAAATGTTCATGAATATAACTGTTCCTGTGTTTTTATAAATTGAGGATATTTTGTTGTTTCATGACAACAAAAATTATTGCATTTAAAATGGTTTTTATGTAATGGAAATCATGCAAAATAGTGAAGGATTTAAAATATGTATATGGTATATGTTCAGTGTACAAACATTAGAAGGAAATAAATGCAACAAACTTCAATCATTTGGGGGAATGTTTTCTTTGCTTATTTGAACAACTAGAATATCTTTAAAAATAAAGAGCACAACACCCTAACCTCCTCCATAAAAGGGCAACTAGAAACTCAAATGGAAGGTGGCCATGGTGTCTGAGTGAGGTGGTGAGCAAGTTAAATTCTGAACCCTGATTGATTCACCTCCTGAACCTCTGTGAAGATTTATGTGTTCAAGACACATGTCTATACTGACAGGTACTTCAGGGACCTGTTGCCCTCGTGGGGCGGGGAGGCTTTGAGCGGAGGAGAAGCAAATGAACTTTCTGAAGGCATTTCAAGAATCATTTGCTTTTGCATTTACTTCTCATCAAAGCAAGGGGATCATGGAGTTAGTAACTGTCCTGCAGTGTAGATGCTGACCTCCAAATCGCTGCTTTCCTGTGGCTTGTGTTGTACCTTTGTGTTCTCCTTAATGGAACTCAATGTTAAATTAAGATCTGTTGACTTGGAAAATGAAAAATAAAATTCCACCCAAACTTCTGAATATTGGAGAAGGTGTCTTGTGTTGGAGAATCTGGGTATTTGTTGGTGTTTGTTTGTTCATTTTGTGGAAATTGGCCTCACATGTGAGACAAGGGATCTCCCACTGCGTACCCACCTGCCCCTGGCTTCATAAAATAAGATCTCTAAACCTGAACCTCTTAACCTAAATGAAGGTGGTGCCTGGAAGAAATATATAAATCTGACAAATTAAAAAGTTTGATGGGAGTAAGAGGATCTAAACCCTTCAATATTCCCTGGCTTCTTTTTAAAACCTGTTTATGATAAGAAATTCAAGTATTCATTCCTCACTGCCCAGTTGCCTGTCCTCTGGAGCTAGTTTGGTGTACTATGTCGCATTTTCTATGTTGCATAGCTAAGAATATTACAACCAGACATCCCTCAGAGATCATTTTTAAAGATGAACACTCCTCAGAGGAAACTAAAACCCAAGGTCAATTAAGATATTATAAGGAAGCGGCTAGCAAGTTGATTTTCTTCATCGCTAGATTAATTCTCTTCCACAGCACTGGGAGGTTCAAGTAATGTAGAAAAATTATTTCAAGAAGAATAAGATCAACTTGGTTGAGAACTAAGAAAATAACTTTTATTTTAGGTTAATAGGAATGAAGTCCAGATCCAGAAAAACATAGACTGAGGCAGTCTTGAAAATGTACTCCAAGATTTTACAAAATGGCATTTGCATTTACAACTTTAAACTACAAGGGGCTTGGAAATTATGTCACTTTTGAGAGATGTAGCTCAAGATGTGCTTGCATCTGGAGATGATGTGTGTCTCCAGCCCAGTTCACACGTGTCTGAGATCTGAGTAATGGCAGCATCCTTACTCCATTTTAATGGCTCCAAAAACATGCTAATAATCCTTTATTTTTCCCTTGACAGGGAGTAAACAACAAAATATTTCAGAGGGATACAGTACTGTGGGCCACTGGGCCTGATACTACCTCTGAGCATATTTTGTGAATGATTACAAAGAAGAACAGCAATTGTGGGAAGCTAGCAAAGGTTTCTAAGAAGAAACCCAGCTTAGATTCCATTCATTTCTGATTTTGTAAGACTAACTTGTAGATTAAGAAAATGTAGCAGAAAAGCTGAATTGGCCTTGACAAGAGATTTAATGTGGTCTTTCACCCAGTACAACTGGGCAAAATGAAGTGTGATCTGCACATTAGCGCTGTTGGTGGACAAATAGCCACTTGAACAGCACTTACTTTTTAAGAGAGTACAAATTAGAACTCAAAATATGGCTGATAAAGAATTTCACTGTACAAAGTAATATGAATGTCACAGGATTTGTTTGATACAAGGACACATGCCAGCCTGAGAGAGCATTTCTAACAATGTCCTGCCATAAAGCTTTCCTTTGGTCCCGTCTGTTCAACATTCTAATTAATAATGACAAGCTACAGAAGATGAGTTAGTGAAAAAGGGGTACTTCACAAAGCTGGGATAGAATGAATATGAAACAGCTGCATCAGGATTCAAAAAGTTCTTTATCAGGTAGAAAAATGGAACAAGTTAATGTGGGACAGAAAAGATTACAATATCTTGCACTTCGGGTAAAAAACACAATTAAACAAGGTCAGAGAAGGACCTTGAGTTGTGTAGCACAGCAAGCTTATGGGAAAGAAGGCCTCCAACTTCACAGCAAACTCCAAACTCAGTGAGAGCCAACTGGACGGTGCAGTCCCCAAATGTGCTGATCATAGCAGGCTGCATCAGGGGCTGGGCAGATAGCTCCGTGGAATAAGTGCTTGCCTGACAAGTGCAAGGTCCTGAGTTCAATCTCCAGTACTGCAAAGTACTACAAAGTACTGAAAAAGAAAAAATTATACCATAGCAGGCTGCATTAGCACCCTTCAGTTCTAAGGCAAGGTCAGTGAGTTGCACTGTATGGCACGAACCACTAGCCCTGGACAAATTGCTACTTGTTTGTTCATAAACCAGAATGAGCAGGAGCAGCAGCCAGGACGGTGAAGTGTGAATGGTGGAATGTGAGCAACGTGGGCAATGTCTGAGCCGGCAGTGGTCCGTCCATCCATGAGAGAACAAGGGAAGACTGGTTGTAAACGTTTAAGTCTCTGTTAGGAGGAAAATGAGTACTTCCCTGTATCAGAGTAAGAAAGTTTAACTCAAACTGGTTAGTAGAATCTATAAGAAATGAAAGCAGAGCTGAGGAAATAGCTTAGTGTGGTCTCAGCGCCTGCTTAGGAAGCACAAGGACCCAGGTGCAATCTCTGGGACCACCTGCCCTAATGGCCCCAGAACTCTGGTTACACCCTGCGTGGTGGCACATGCCTGTAATCCCAGTGGTGCAGAGGTTGACACAGGAGGATCTCAAGTCCAAGCTGTATAGTAAGACCCTGTACCAAACAAATAAAAGATTTTAAAAGAAAAAGACATGAAAGCAGCTCAAAGGAACATGGTTCAGAATACAAAGAGATGTGTAGCTGAATTATTGTAATGATGATTAATACTCACGAATGCACTTACTGAGAAGTTATATGCTGGGCACCATACTAAGCAGCATGGATTCTATTTATACATGATTTTTTGCATAATTCTGTGATGCAGTCCTGTTACCTTCCCTGTAGGCTCTGTCCTCCGATGTTACGCAGCACAGCTTCTGTGATGAGCTACAGAAGTCAGAGCTCTGATCACTAACCCTTTTTGTCATCCGAGATCTGAGGATTGGTGATTCCATTCATAGGTGTATTAGTCACTTTCCCATTACTGGGACAAAATACCTGACACCTGAAACTTGAAAGAGAAAAGGGTTATGTTTAGAGTTTAGGGTAAAGTTTCCAGTGAATTTGGTCCATCTTTGGCTGGGAACAGATAGCCCCGGCAGGGCAGAAGGGCCTGGCAGAGGACAGCTCCACATCCCTTGGTAGCCACCAATCAGAGGACAAAGGGAAGGACTGGACAAATCCAACAATAGAATGGCACCCTGTGATCCAATCACTTTCCAAGCCCGTGAGACTTCTGGGGGACACTTTTGGATCTAGACCATAACAGAAATAAGAATGTATGTGTGGTGTTCAGAAGGAACTAGCAGTAAAAAATAACTCCTTTCACTCCACATTAGAGGCCTGTGGATTAAAAAAAAAAAACCCAAGTACAGTAAGTGCTTGGGTCCTGCCCAAGAAATTCTGAAGTGCATCTAAGGTTCTGAGAATCTGAAAAGCTTCCCAGTGATTCTGATGTGTAGCCAGGCTCAGAAACTGCTTGTTTGAAGCCTGGCAACATAGTTTGCTACTGTCAAACTCCTAGGGGCTTATGGGTGAAGGGGACTGTTAGGCCTTCCCATTTACAGTGAGCCCATAGATTCCACCTGGTACCCAAATCCTTGGGTGATTTGTAAGCATCAAAGCCTGAGAAGCACAGCACTGGTGCTGGTCCCAGGAGGCCCTTTCTGAGGCAGTACAACTGGAATCTCCTGATAACTCCTTAGAAATGCAGTGCTCAGGTAGGAGAAATAGCTCAGCAATCTAACTAAGTGCCTGCATGGCAAGCAGAAGGCCCTAAGTTCAATCCCTGGTACCACATGCTGTGCTGGCCCCAGAACCCCAGGTATACCGTGCTGGCTCCAAAAACAGGGAAGATAGCACATGCCTGTAATCCCAGCACTGGGAAAGTTGAACCAGGATCACTATGAGTCTGAACTGCATGGAGACCCTGTATCCAATAACAAATGAAAGAACAAATGAATGAAAGAAAGAAAGAAATAAAGAAAGAAAGAAAAGAAAGAAGGAAAAAGAAGGAAGGAGAAAGAGAAAGGAAAGAAAGAAGGAAAAAGAAAAAGGAAGGAGAAAAAAAGAAAGAAAGAAAGAAACAAAGAAAGAAAGAAAGAAAGAAAGATGGTGCTCTGCCCTACTCTATACCTATTGAATCAAATTCTGGAAGTAGGACCCAGCTATCTGTATCCACAATTTCATGTCATACTGACGTCTATGCAGTTTGGAGCCAATGCCTCAGGATAAATCATGGCTACAGAACTCCTTAGGCTGACTGGATTAACCGGATGTCTCATGTTATTCTAGTGCCAGATGCATTGGTAACTCATAGTTACTGACACCTGTCCCAGTGATAAAGAGAGCCCAGACCATCACCACAGCACAGTGCAATGTGACATGACTACTCTGCTGAGGTAACCTCGTACTGGTAACTACCTTACTGTAAAAGTGAGGGAGAAAGTCCCAGTTCACCGTGTGTCTGTGTGTGTGTGTGTGTGTGTGTGTGTGTGTGTGTGTGAGACTGAAGCATCAACCCAGAGTCTTCTTACTAAACAATATCCCCAGCCCATTTTTTATTTTGACAGAAGGTCATGCTAAATCATTGTCCTCCTTCCTCAGCCTCCCAAAGTGCTAAGGTTCCAAGGATGAGCCTCTATTCCCTCTCCCTTAGCCACATGGCTCAGGCTGGCAAGTCCCTACCCTTGCCTACAGGACAAACTGCCCCACTTTCTTTGGCCACTTTTCCAAACTACTTAAGAGTAAACACACAGTGTGCCTCATTGACCATCCTGCTAAAAACTACAAGAGGCATCCATGGCCTGCAAGAGTATATCTGGCATATGCTTGCCCAGCAAACTCTCAGTAATAACATGGTGATAAAATACAATCTGCCAGATTACATTTGAATTTCAAATAAAACTGATTTTAGTGTATGTCCGATGTAATATACGGAGCAAGCTTATAGTGAAAGAAAAAAAAAATGAACAGTATTTTTTGCTCATCTGAAATTCAAATGTAACTAAACCTCCTGTGTTTCATCTGGCTGTCCTTTTTATGGGCACCCTAGGATCACATTTTCTCAGTAATTTACCCCTTCCTGGTCAGAAAAGGAAGTCTGTAAGTACCTTTGAGTTAATCAGACTCATGGAAGCTTGCTTGTTCAACTTGTGCTGAGTTCTTAGTCACACTCAAAAGAGATTAAATCCCAATAACACAAATAAAATCTTCCTGCAGCCTCAGATATAGTTATTGTGGTGATAAATATGTTGTCTTTTAAGAAGCTCTGCAGATCATGGGAAATTAGAATTTAAATTTTACTTATGGGCAGAAACTGTTATCATGTTCAACTTATTGCAAGGCAGTTGGCCATGGAAGGGGTACCCCAAGTCACTGTTGGGCACATGTTGGATGGAATCAAAATAAGAGACTTTGGTGATCCTAAGTTTATTTGCAGAATATCCCCCTCATGTAGATGTCAACTTCCCTGTTGACCAGAGTGTCTTAGACTATGACAGCCCAGGTCTGTGCTGAGCTCCCCAACACTTTCTGATTGTGAGAATGTTGGTGAGCAAACGGGTGAAGAACTGAGACTCTAGAATCTAGATGAGCTGCCTTTGTCTTCCTTCCCTGCCACTTATTAGCTGGGCAATCTCGAAATACCATGTGGTCTCTATATCGGTTTCCATACTTAACACATGAAGAATAGTAATACTGAATTCATAGGGTTGTTATGAGATGTAGGTGACAGTGTGGGGACATACTGGTCCCTGTGGGACATGCATCAGAAAATCATGTGGCAATGGATGACATTTTAGCCTGCTGAAGAGAAGTCTGTTTAAAGGGCCTCAAAAGCAAGGTTTCTTCCTGGTCACCTCCTGTCCCTCTTCCTATCCCAAGACAGTCATAGAAACTAGAATCCATCTATGCACCCCTGAGCCAGCCATGAACTCTAGAAAGATTACTCCAGCCTTCCCCTGCCTTTCTTTGGCTGAGCTGGCCATAAAGAGCCTCTCTGAAAGTAGGACATAATCCCCTCTTTCTAGAAATGGAAGGGGTGGGACACGAGAAATACAAGGCCTTGTGGGTTTCCCTTCTTATTTTTTGACTAAGTCAGATTCATTGGATTCCATCACATTTCTTTTTTTTTTTTTTTTTTGCTGGGACCGGGGTTCAAACTCATGAGCTTGCACTTGCCAGGCAGGCACTTGTGCCATGGAGCTATCTCCCCAGCCCCCCATCACATTTCAACACCTCAGTATGAACACTTTACATCCTCCTTAGTAATGTATGAAGCTTCTGGTTCCTCTACATCTTTCCGACACTTGTTTTTTCTTATTTCTGATTATAGGTATAAAGTATTATTTCACTGTGATTCTGATTTACATTTCCTCATGTATTAGTGTTGAATATCAGTTTATGTGTTTGTTTTCCTCTTGTGTGTCTTCTTTGGTGAACTTTCTATTCAAATCTTTTTCCTATTTGTTGTTGTTGGGTAGTTGAAGGGATCCTTTATTTTAAGTATCTTTACCAGATTGCTAACTTTGAAAAGCAAGTTTTCTTTCATTTCTTCTGATATTTGAAGAACAGTTTAACTGAATGTAAGTATTCTTGGCTAATGTTTTAAGGTTTTTTTTTTTTTTTAACTTTTGTTTTCCTTAGTATATTGCTGTCAAGAATACTAATTTCAACCCTACTCCCTTATCTTTCTTTATAATAGATTGGACCTTAACCATGGGAACTAAAGGCATCTTTCTCATCAAGTCTTAATTGTTTCACTCAGCTATGCCTCCTAGATAGCTATTCTAAGCCTAGACATTTCCAGGCCCATTTTCTAGGCCCAAAATGTGCTCTTTCAGTATGTTCAGTTACTTCTTTTATTTTGAAAACATTTATTTGGGATACAGTTTCTTAATGTTGCCCTTTCTTTTTCCATTTTCTGTAGTTTCAATTATATTGTCTTCTTGGCCTCGCTTCTATATTTCTTCCACTTTCTAATTACTTGTTCTTTGTTTCAGTTTTACCTGTTTGTTCCTCTGTTCAGTGTTCCTTTTATTTCAGTCAGTATTTTCCTCTGTATCTCTTATAATATGAGCTTAACTTCTGAGGTGAATTCACAAACAAATGTTTTCAAAATAAAGAAAGAAACTGAACATACTGAAAGAGCACTTTAGCCGGGCGGGGTGGCACACACCTGTAATCCCAGCACTTGGGAGGCTGAGGCAGGAGGATCGGTGTGAGTTTGAGACCAGCCTGGGCTACAAAAGTGAGCTCAAGACCAGCCTGAACTGTACAATGAGACCCTGTCTCAAAAAGACAAAAAAGAAGAAAGAAGAAAGAAAGAAAAAGAAAGAAAGAAAGAAAGAAAGAAAGAAAGAAAGAAAGAAAGAAAGAAAGAAAGAAAGGAAGGAAGGAAGCCAAGAAAGAAAGAGCGAGCACATTGTAGGTCTAGAAATATGGGCCTGCAAATGTCTAGGCTTAGAATAGCTATCTGGGAGGCATAGCTGAGTGAAACTATTAGACTTGATGAGAAATATGCCTTTAGTTCCCATGGTTAAGGTCCAACCTATTATAAAGAAAGATAAGGGAGTAAGGTTGACAATGGCACCCTTGACAGCGGTCATTTGTACCATTTCTGAAACCCCTTTTCTTAGTACTCCACTATTTTCCCAATGAGAATGAGTGCTTCTTTAAAAGCAGTGAGTCACAGAAGCAGGTGGAGTGGCCCTGGGTGCACAAGCGTGGTGGGAGCCGGCAGGAGGGCTGGCCCGGGAGTGCATGCTCTCTTCCAGCCCTGGGTGTCCCGATGTGGCTATGGTGCCAGTTGGTGTTTTAGGAGACTTCTTTCTGCAAACAGAGCCGCTTCTCCTTTCTTCCACTTTGCATTTTCTCTCTCCGTTTTCCTGATGTCTCATTCCTGTTTCACATGCTCTCCTCATTGCTACCATCTGCCCTGTCTTGTAGCCTCAGCCCTAAATAGGTGGTTGCTCTGCACAGTGTCGCTTGAGCTGACAAGTTCCATTTAGAACTGTCCCTCTTCCCAGGTGAGAGCTAACTTAAGTTCTGGTATTGAGCTTCAATTCTGTTTCAGCTGCCCTTTCTAATTTGCTACCTCAGGTGCATATCACAAAGATGTGATGTTCTTGTAAGTCACACAGAATGGAGCAATGGGGGAAAAGTCACTGTGGAGCGCAAGCTTTTACTAAACAATATCGGTTTTTATATTGGTGCTGAAGAAATGATGCATGCTATGTGAGGAGTAATCATGGCAACACTGAAATAAAGAACATGTAGATGTTATTCCAGTCATTTATTATTGTTGTTATTTTGCTTTTTTTTTTTTTTTTTTTTTTTTTTTTTTTTTTTTTTTTTTTTTTTTTTTTTTTTTTTTTTTTTTTTTTTTTTTTGAGACAGGGCCTTTCTGTATAGTTTGCAGTACTCCTGAATTCACTACATAGCCCAGGCTGGCCTTGAACTTTCAGCAATCCCCCTGCCTCAGCTTCCCGAGTGCTGGGGTGATAGGCATGTACCCCCACACCCAGCTTCCAGTCAGTTTTTGTATGTGTACTTCCCCATCTCTCACTAGAGCACCTCGCATGCATAGAGTTCCTGGGCAATGCAGAAGCCAGAGGATTATCCCCAGAGATTCCCTCAGTCCTAATCCCTTGAACCTGGGAATGGTAACATGCATGGCAAAGGGACTGTCTAGAGGTGATGAAGGTTTGGAGGTGAGAAGGCATCATGGTTCACCTAGATGGGCCCAGTGTAAAGACAAGAACGCTTACAGAGGGAGGCAAGCAGTCTAATGTGAGGTAGGGTGATGTGATGACGGAAGCAGAGCTTGGACTGACGTCAGAAAGGGGATACAAAAAGGGGCTATGGAAGGCAGGATTCTGACAGCAGAATCTAGAAGGGCCTGAAAGGTTTCTGCTTCTCAAAGTTCCTCTAAGGCTCTGAACTTTATCCTAAAATTTAGGCCATTAAGACTACCAATACCTTAGCTGTATCCCTTTGCAACTAGCTTTGGCTTTTGCCTTCAGAAATGTAAGCAAATAAATTTATATGGATTTTTTTTTTTTGGCTTGGTATTTAAGAATTAAACCCAGGGCCTGATGTATGCTGACAAAGTACAGTACCCGTGAGCCACATCCCCAGCCATCATTTAGAGTGTTTGAAGCCACATTTATGATGCTTGATAGCAAATGACTAAGGCAACGCTGCCACCTGGTTATAAAAATTTACCTAGTGTTGAACTCCAGCAGAATTAAAGAATTTCCTCCAGTTTACAGGGAGAGTTACAAAGTACCAACTAGAACTGGAATGACCATGTGTTTAGGGTAGGTAGCTTGTAATGCACAACAACCAAGATATCAGTAGTTTAAATTAATAGAAAAATTATTATTATTATCATTATCATTATTTTGCATTTAGTACAGAGTCTACAGGGTTCTACAAGATCTCACTACACAGATCACACTCATAGTGATCCTTCTATTTTCAGCCTCCCTTGCACTGGGATTATGGGCATGTGCTAGCACGCCCAGCCTCAATCCCTTTCTCAGTACACCCTGGGGACAGGGCTGGCACAGCCCATTGATGAGCAATCTCCTGATCCCTGTGTCTTCCTAAGCAGTTAAGATTTATTTTGAAAACACTATGCATCACAAATTTAAGCCAGACTCCCATGGCCAGCTTTCCATGCTCATCCAAGCATCTGTAGTCAGCTACTGGGTAATCTGCATGTCGGCTGGTCTGTGATGGCCTTAGGTGGTGGAATTGGTCTGTATTGCACATGACAATTTGGGCACATTTTCATGGGCAGAGTTTTGAGAGAAACAGCGACAACGCACAAGGTATATGGACTCTGGCCTGAAACTAACCTTGTGTGTTTTACTGACCAAAGAGAAGACATAGAGGGGTCCATATTCAAGGAAAAGAACTCATCCTTTGAGCAGTAAATTGGAAGTCTTCACAGGAAAGGATTCTGCTGGTGGGAGGAGTGGTTGCTTTTGCAATGGTCGCCATTATATAATTTAAGCCTAGTTTAAAATGGGTCACTTTTGAGAAAGAGATGTCTTTGTGAACTTTTTTTTTTTTAATTTCTCTACACTACATTCTGAGGTAGCTTTTGTGGTACCGGGAAGAAGCTCCAGGAAACCACAAAAGGCAGGTATCGAACCTGAGTCCAAACCAAAGATTTGCATGTATAATGTGCACAGCATCCAGGTGAATATTCATAAATAATCTGGTTTCTACTTTTTCTCTGCACCCAAGTATCTTCTGGACAACTCTTCCCTGGGGCCTCGGTACTTCCAAATGGCCAGCCGAGCATCTTGTCAATAAAGGTAAGAGCTTCTCTCCATTTGGCTGTTTACTGCTAGCTATTCAGAGGATGTGCACATCTTTGTGTTTTTTTGTGAAAGTACATTTTCTAGAGTTCCCAGCTGAAGCTTTCCATGCCATCATACATGTATAAAATTTACTTCTATGACTTCAAACCTTGTTATAGATTTCTGTTGGCCTGCACTGTGGGGAATCTGTCCTCCTTTTCTAATCCTGCCAAGCCTTCCAAAGTGTATTTCAAAAGCTTATTTTATATCTTGGTTTATGAAAAGCTCTATTTTTCCTTCAAATAATACAGTATTTTTGAAACAGAATCTCTCCATCAATTTTAGAACCCTTTGTACTGCAGTTTGAAGCCATAAACTAGGGTATTTGGAAACTTATTTGAAAACCTAGCAATACTAATAGATGTGTGATAGTTTTTAATAACATCCCAGTAGGCAGGCTGGTGGGTGTTCTCTCTGTTCTTGCAGAGAACGTTCAGCTGAGAGTAGGTGACCTGCCTGGTTTCACCACTTGCTTCCTCACAGTCCCAGACCAAGTCTCTAGAGAGCATTCAATCTCTCATTTAGTTCCCCTTGATTAAATCTACAGTTCGCTGTTCAGCTCAGGGTCCCCCTAGAGTCAGGCCCTGAGCCTCCCATCAGCCTTATCCTTGCACATGCAAGGCACACGGTCTCCAGACCACCAAGTGTCCTTTCCTTGGCCCACCTACGCAGCTCCTGATAAACACCATACACTCTCTCCTTATTTACTTTCCACCCTTTCCATCAGCCTCCTAAGTATAATCAAGATTATCCCAACCATTCTTCAAACTCTTATTTGTACACTTTTGTTCTCTTGCACTGCAGTTTGAACCCAGAGCCTTCACAATTAACTACACCCTAACCCTTTTTATTTCATTTTCATTTTATTTATTGTTACTGTCCTATTAGCCTGTTTAGAAACGATTTTATTTTTATTTCTCTTGCTCCTCTTTAAAAATCATTTTCTATTATTTTATGTGTGCTAAGAATATAAAATATATGTGAATAGTACAGATAAAAGAATTCATTCATTCATTCATTCATTAATTCATTCATTCATTCATTCATCTATACCAGAGATAGAACTGGGGACCTTGCGCTTGCCAGGCTGGTGCTTATGCTCCTGATCTATACTCCTGGCCCAAAATTAACCTTCTTATATCTACCACACAGCATGAAAAGTCTTACCATAAAAAAATACAAAAGTTTTACAAAAACATTTTACTTTTGGAACAGGTCCTCACTAATTTGTCCAGGCTGGGCCTGAACTTGTGATCCTGTTACCTCAGACTCTGAGAATCTTGGGGTAACAGATGAATGCCCCTGTGCCTGGCCTTCTTTTGGTATAATCTACACACAAAATGCTTACGTTGTAATACACAGTTCAATAAAGTTTTAGGAACTGAATGCGCCTGTACAGTATAGCATGCAAACAGAGAGCTAGAACCCTGCCATCCTTTCAGAAGCGTCCCAGGAATTTCCTCTGGTGTCTATTTCCTCTCTTCCAAAGGTAATAGCGATTCATACTTCTAATACTACAGATTAGTTTTATTGATTTTTTTGTATTTTATAATGGAAAATCATACAGTAGATCCTATTTGGTCTCTGGCTTCTTTTGTTCAATATGTTTCTGAACATCAGCCATGTGGTTACACACACTGTAGGCTGTTCATTTTGTTTTGTTTTATAACATTCCTTTGGTGTAAACATGCCAAAATACATGTATCCACTTTGTTGTTGATGGGTACATGTTTGTAGTTCTTATGAATAGTGCTTCTTTGGGCACTCACATACCAGTTTGAATGGAAAACATATATACATATATTTCCAAGGAATATATCACTAGGAATATAATTTTTGGTCCATTTGGTTTGTGTTGTTTCTGTAGTCACTGACAAATAGCTTCCTAGGGTGGTTGTACCAATTAAATTCTCAATACCAGAAGCAGTACATAAGATTTCTGTTTGTTCTACATTAATTCTTGGTATTTCCTATCTTTTCATTGTAACAACTCTAGGGTACATGTTTAGCAATTTTTTTTTTTTTTTTTTTTTTTTTTTTTTTTTTTTTTTTTTTTTTTTTTTTTTTTTTTT
>PVJA010003842.1:0-17425 GCA_004027025.1 Myocastor coypus | reverse complement strand
ACTGTGGGTTTAACTTGCATGTTGATTGGTTTAAATTCAGAGGGTTGGGTTTTGTCAAGCCACACTCTGGTCTTCACAGGGGCCCATGGAATCCTAGGTGGTCTCCCACTGAGGCCTGCTCCCTACCTTCTCTCTACTCAGTGTGGAGCTTCCTACCTGAGCAGCCTCAGTGTAGTGGAGGAGCTGGGTGACCAAGCCAGGGTTGTGGTGAGAAACGCCTTGGCCCAATTCCACTCTAGGAAACTAGACGCCTCAGAGAGCCCCTCATCTAAAAATTCCCTCGGTGGGCCACCATCCCTGTGGCAGAATGAGCAGGGCCCTGGGTGACAAGAAGGTCATTCCAGAGAAACACTAGCCACACAGTGCTGGACATTGGTCAGAAGTCTGAGTGAGATGGATATGCAGATACAAGGGGCCTTAAAGATCCCAGAATACATGGCTAGAGATTAAGATACAGCCTCAGGGCCGTAAGTCCACATGGGATCCAAGCACTTTGCTTTAAGAAATGAATGCTCTGCTCCGCTCCACTCCATTTTCTCACTGATCACTTAGATTGGCCCTAAGATCAGCCACATGACAGACCACCCTGCTTCCCCTGTGCTTCCTCTGGCCCCTACAGGAATTCCTATGCAGACATCTTTGCTTTGTCCTTTATCCTTCCTTCTTGTTTTATCAATAAAAAGCCCCAGGAACTTCAGTTTGGGGCTGTTTTTTGAGGCTCTCTTATGCTGAAGGTCTTGGTTAAGGGCCTTCTTAGAGTTTGAATTGGTCATCGGATCTGAGTAATCTCTCACCTTTTGTGCCATGCTATGGTCACGAACTGCTGCACAGTGCAATTACCTCTCAAGTTTCTTTCATGCTAAGAAACTTAGAGTGCCCTGGACAGAGCCGTTCCATGCTATAACAGCTAGAGATGTAGCCATCCTACGTCTTTCAATTCATACAGGATCACCGTGGCTTTCAGGGAATAAGAGTTTACAGTCTATCGGTAATCTTCCTCACACTGCCTCACTGTCAAAGAAAAAACTCAAAAAGAAGTGTTCCCACATAGTCCCCTCAGTCACTCCACACATTATCCTAAGTGCCTGTCAGGGAGAACTTCAGGGGTTACTATTCCAGTAAGGCTACCATGCTCAAAATTCTGCCATGAGCCTTTGGCAATGGATAATACACTGTATAGTCACCTTCTCAAGAGAAACTTAAAGGCTGGGATGCTTTTTCTTGGCTAGGTAGACAAAATTAGAGCCCTTTCTCTCTTGCTCTGGAAAGTAGCTGCCATTTAGATGTTTAATTTCCGTTTCCACAGGCAAAGCATCAGCCTGCCCTTTCCTGGGCAGCAACCTCTTGCCTAGAAGTGGAGGAGCTGTTTTGTCCGATGTCATCCTCCAAATTGCCTCCCTGGTTTTCCTGGCTGGCCCTAGTGGAGCTGAGTTCTATATTACTTATAAAACAAACATTTTCCTGCATGACAGCACTTCTCGTTTGAGCCAGATAATTCTGTTCCTGGTAGCTCTCTGTCCTGCATAGGGCTCTTTTTGTTCCCTGGGTGTTTATCTTTTTGCCACTAGATCACACCATAATGATGAACTCCTTAAGGAGTCACATGCCACACTCAGGCATAGGTATGTACAGGTCACAGCAGGACCTCAGTAGTTTCTTACTATTTAGATTGTACTTTCAACGATAGCAAGTAAGCTGGGCGTGGTGGCGCACGCCTGTAATCCCAGCACTTGGGAGACTGAGACAGGAGGATCGGTGAGAGTTGGAGACCAGCCTGGGCTACAAAAGTGAGCTCAAGCCCAGCCTGAACTGCATAGGGAGACCCTGTCTCAAAAAGACAAAAAAAAAAAAAAAAAAAAGCAAGTAAAAGCTGTGGTGGTGTGCATCTGTAATCCCAACACTTAAGAGGCTAAGGCAGGAGGTTCCCCATGGCTTCAAAGCCAACCTAGACTACATAGTGAATTCAAGGCCAGCCTGTACTACATAGCAAAATCCTGTCTCAAAAATAAAACCAAATGATGCAAATGGTGCCAGTTAAAACATGCCACTAATTTAATACCTGATCTTCATGGTAAGAGAGAGAGAGAGAGAGAGAGAGAGAGAGAGAGAAAGAGAGAGAGAGAGAGAGAGTATGTGTGTGTGTGTGTGTGTGTGTGTGTGTGTGTGTGTATGTTAGCTTTTTTCTATTTTTCTTCTGTTGGGAATATAGGAAATGGGCATATCAGTGGGAAGCTTCTGTGGAAGCTTGATTTTCACTCTAGGCACAATTTCAGTCTCCCCGTGTCTTCCCTTCTTTTTCTGTTCATGGCCAGAGTTCATGGCGGCAACCCTGATTGGGCACTATGCAGTGTCCATGTGCTCTGAGGTGTCTGAGCAGTGGCATACTTATTCCCAGGGGAGCCCCTTCTTGAGACTGTCAATAATTCATAGCTGTACTGGAAATGAAAACATTCTCCCCAAGATCTCTAGAAACTTAGTCAAAGTTGCTAATATTTGATGGAAGTGCTTTGGCCAGGGCTGTAGCCAACAGGGTAAAGGACTTAGAAGCCATTAATTTGTCAAAATATAAGAAGACCGAGGAAGAAAGGCAAGCATTAGAACGCTCACAAATTCAGCATCAGGTCCTAAATAACTGGAAGCTCATTTCCCTAGTTCTTATTTTCAATCATCTTGTCCTATTTCATGGGGCATCCCCCTGCCCCATACAGATCCACAGTAACTGGGAACAGTTTCCACAGCCTGTGAGGGAACGAGGAGAGCGTAGCGAGGGACCCAAGACACTCCTAACCTGCACTCCCCCCTCCTCCCGGCTTCATTTCTTTCTTTTGACCACTGGCTTTTGCAACTTGACTTTTCTTTGCACTGAACATATTCAAATGGAGAAGTCATAGAACACTAAGGCTTTCCTACTAATTTTATTTCCTTCTGTCATTGAAGAACCCATTCTTGCAGTCAGTCTGAACATGGAATAATTCCCAGATAATAGATGTTGTTTGCATGGTGTGATTTTTACCCAGACATAAGAGCTTCATCTCTGGTTATCCTTCAGGCTCAAGTTAATAATGTAGTGTGAGGACATTTTTTTCTCCTATAAGAAGAGGCTGATTCTATAGAGTGGCTACTTGATAAATCCAATTTCCGGCTCCTCATAATATGCCTCTTTCAGTGCTTTACCAAGTGACTTCTAAGAAGAAAAGGGGGTAAACAGGTCAAGTATTTGGGTTTTTACTTTTTGATTGTGAGATAGGAGCCCTGTGAAGATGAGGGGGAGGAGAGGCAGAGCAGGGGCTTCATGAAATGAAAGATATTGGAAGGAAAATGGCATGATGTTTTGATGCACTGTGCGTGCTTTCCTGACTTTGGCAAAAATCTCTTTTTCAGTTTCCGCGGCTGTGTGGCAAAGTACACATCTCTTCTAGGGGCACAATTTCATTCCACTGTTACTTCAGGCTGGGCGCAGCACAAACCAAGGTCAACCAGGTGCCCGAGCCTTCATCTCAGACAGCACATGTGCTCTGTGACCAAGGAATTAGTCCCAGACAAAAGTCGCTGTGCCTTGTCTGCGTCACTTCCCTACAGGGAAGATGGAGAGCTCTGCAGTTCCTGTAGGCCTGCATGCTGTGTCGGGTCTGGCAGGTGGGGCCTGCAGGGTCTCTAAGAGCTTCTCAGTCAAGGGTGCGTTGTAAGATGCTGACTTCCCTTACCAAACACGAAGCTTTCAAGTAGCTGGCTATATGATCTATGTGATGTTTGTGTTATTTGTTCTTCAACAGTTTCCGGTGTGCAGGAAAACAGAAAATGTGCAAAGCTTCAGTGCAGTGACATCCAGTCATGCTGTGACCTGGATTCTGGGCTTACATGGACAGAAGGAACTGAAATCTGAAAACCCAGAGTCACTCCTTGAAAACCTTGGGAGTCCAGGCAGAAAGACTGTTCCCTAGGCACCGGGGTGACAGAGCAGCTATCTGGGCTGTGTCCTCCCTTGTAAGTCCACAGGGCCACTCAGGGCACAGCGGGTTGCAGAAAAAGGTGACCAAGATCCCAGTTTGCTCTAGAGATGAGAGGCTGGGCTCATCTACCCTGGGCCCCACACTCTCACATTCTTGGTGCCAGAGTTTGAACTGATTGTGAAAGAAAATGAGTAAATAACTTCAGAATTGAAAGCCATATAACAAAGCACCAAATGTGGAAGGATCAGGCTGAAGATCACCTTGGAAACAGCAGACTGAACATTTGAAACTGTCATTGTTGGCTATTTCTAGACCTCCAGAGAAAGGGAAACTTCATAGGACCCAGACTTACGCAGTGCTGTACCTTCTATGGGATCACCCTGCACCTGGAATGAAGATAGCTCATGACAGCCACTTGCACCCTCATGACTGACCTAACCATTCCAGCCCTCAGATGAAAACATATTTGTCTTTTAGCTGGATCTTTCTGTACCCTACTCAAGTGAGTGTTTTCCTTTATCAGTTATCCATTGCCACAATAATGTGGCATAACAAACCACAAAAAGAAGTGATGTATTGCAGTATTTGTTTCCCAGAATCTATGGCTGACTGCTTTTGATGGGGTAAGCATGGCTGCTTATCATTCTGCTGATTCACATAGCTACTGTTAGTGAAGTGGCCCAGACTGGCCTCTGCTGAGTTATGTCAGCAGTGCTCCATATGGTCTTTGCACCAAAAAGCTGGTCTTGTTCATACAGGGATGGGAGGGGTCAAAACAAGTGAGGAGGGGCTGGTGCAGCTCAGTGACAGAGTGCGGGGTTAGCACGGGCCAGGCCCTCAGTTCACTTCCAAGCAACCTAAATATATTCTCTCATTCGTCTATGTGAATGCAGAATTTATAGGAACTCTTTAAGTTTGGGCTCAGAACTGCATGGTACCCTTGTTTTACTCAATAACACAAGACAGGTTACTGGCTCAAATTTGAAAGGCAGGACATAAAGTCCACGCCTTGGGAGGAGGAACTGCAAAGTTTAGATTGTAACAGCATGGTACAGGCCAAGGTGAAGAACTGAGAACTTTGCCTTCGGCCTTCCAGGCCTTTCCATATCCAGAGAAGTTGCTTCAAAATCCCAGTTGTTACAGTGATCTTAAGGAGCCTAGAAGTCAGAAGTAGTCTTGTTCTATCTTGGGATAGCCTTGAATACGCAACAGACATTTAGATATCAAGGAGGCTGAAGACAAGCGCAGGATTGGATTAGTTACATTCTGTCCTCAGTGGACCTAGGGTATGTGAGACCAGAACTTAGGCAACAATTGGATTCAACTGCACAATGCATTTGGCATTGTACCTGTAGTCCCTGGAGTGAATTCTGAATAAGCAGGAAGAAACCAAAGCAAATGAAAATAATAAAACTCCAATTTACCCTTACAAGTGGGAAGCTCTTAGCAAGTTGTTCAGTCTAGCTAGCAGTTGCTTACTGATGCAGCACAGCTACATTTCTCAGTAGCCAGTGTTGGAAGTTGGGAGCTGGAAGGGCCTCCTGGGTTCTAAGCTTGCATCTTTCTATGATTCTGTAGTCCTCTTACAACTGAGTTTAAAATAACCAGGCTGTGTACACTGTTAACTTTTGTAGTAACAGTTAAATGCATGCAGCAACCACACGTACAGTCCGCTGAGTGTCCCTGTCCCCATTTCACTCTAGCATCCTCCAGCTCACTTCAGTGCTGTTATTAGTTTCCTGAAATAAACCACCAAGAGAGGAGGAAGAAAAGAAACAACATGCACTTTCTCTTTTGTGACTTTGTTTAATTTTCCCACTAAACCTTAGAGACTGGTGTTCAGAATTCCAGAATCAGCAGTCAAGGTTAGGAAACCCACTGCTCCTTCAAGGCCAAGCTAGGATGGCCTGGGGACCTGTGTGCACCCTGCTCAGACCTAGGCCCAGCCCTGGGAGAGGCTGGCTCCGGTCACTTCTCTGAAGCCTTGGTCACGCTGTTGGATGCTCACACAGATAGAAGTATGAAGGCCCTTGGTCCCGGTTCCTTCCCACCCTTCCCGTTCCTGGGACCCCAGCTCCCCTGGGAATGTCAGCCAGTGTCGGTTCTCAACGTAAGACAAGACACAGCTTTCCAGACTTCTGCAGGAGGTCACTGGTGTTCCATCAGGGAAAAGAGGTTCTATGTGTGGCTATTTTGGAAAAAGTAGTACAGCCTGATAAATGGATGCACTGAAAAGTATGCTCCACATTTGAAGCACTGAAAAGCACTGCTGTAAATTTGAAGTTAGCCTTCAGAACAGGACCTGACCTCCATCCTTTACATCAAACCAAATCATCACCTTAAGATCTCTCTCAGCCGGGCATGGTGGCGCACGCCTGTAATCCCAGCACACAGGAGGCTGAGGCGGGAGGCTCGGTGAGAGTTCAAGACCAGCCTGGGCTACAAAACTGAGCTCAAGGCCAGCCTGAACTCTACAGTGAGACCCTGTCTCAAAAAGACAAAAAAAAAAAAAAAAGTTCTCTCTCACTGTGCTCACCAAATAAACATTCCAGGTCTTCTCACCTTAAACAATGAATTGGACAAGACCAGCCATACATGGTACCAAAAGTATATTTGGAAAAGGAGGTGAGGATTGAAAGAGAATCTGGCTCTGCACAGCCAACCAAGCAGGCAACTGTGAGGAATCATGACAGTAGAGTCCTAGTGGCCTCCTGTCTCTTAACGTTATCCACACCTCCAAGGGAACTTCGAGAAATTCTCCACATGGGGGTGAGGAAAGGCATTGCCTGTACACTGGGGGCTTCCACCCACCTCACCCCAGCCAGTTGAATCCATGCCCTCTCTCAAAATCTCCTCGCTCAAGCAGCTTCCTAATCCACTCAAGCACCACCATTCCCCGGGTCCAGTTCTCCACTCTCTACCACTGAGTTAAAGTCAGCTTGGTCCATGTTTTGGCTCCTGACGTCTGTTACGAGCTCTTCCACATCCACGCATCTGGTGGCTTATTGAACTCCATCTCTTACATGTTGAGGCTCAACTACCCAAAAAGAAATCCTCTTCTGCTTGCCCACCCCCAGCACAACCTAGTGCTCCCCACAGCTGTTCTTTGTGTCAATGGATGGCAGCATTTCTTTCTTAGCTACCTAAGCCAAAAGCATATTTGGTTCAAATTTATTGATATATCATTTACAGATTGTACAATTCATCTTTTTAGTGGATACCTTTGTAATTTTTTTATGCATTTAGTACAGGGTCTACAGGTTTTCACTATGTAGATCAGACTCATAGTGGTCCTCCTGTTTTTAGCCTCCCGGGCCCAGTCTCAGTTGCCATCTCAGCTTGCCCAGTGGGGCGGGGCCAGCACAGCAAGCCGGGATTAAACCCGAGGGGTTGAGCTCTTCCTGAGCAGGCACTTTAGTTTGCTGAGCTATTTGGCCGGCCTTACTTTTGTAAATCTTAATACAATCCTAAAGTTATAAGATCACTTCCATACTCACGGAACCGAAGGGTTTTCACACCCTCCAAGGTTTCCTCTTGGCCTCTGTCATAAATCTGTGCTTCACTTGCTGCTCCTGGAAACCACCGGTCTGTTTTCTGTTCCTCTGGGTTCACCTTTTCCAGAATGTTTGCAGGTCGAGCCACACATGATGGAGCCTCTCATGGGCCTGGGAGCTTTCACCTAGCACAAGGGATGTAAGACTCACTGACGTTATTAGTACTGGTGCCTCAGTCCTTGGTCTTTTTCTTTATGTATCACTGAGTAATCTGCTGTTTTAGGCAGAAATTGAGTCATGAAAGATTTATGTTGTCATTCCCCACACACTAGTGATTTCATTTTCTTCCTTTCTCTCTCTCTCTTTTTTTTTTTTTTTTTTTTTTTTTTTTTTTTTTTTTTTTTTTTTTTTTTTTTTTTTTTTTTTTTTTTTTTTTTTTTTTTTTTTTTTTTTTTTTTTTTTTTTTTTTTTTTTTTTTTTTTTTTTTGTGTGTGTGTGTGTATCTTTTTGAAACAGGGTCTCGCTGTGCACTTCAGGCTGGCCTTGAGCTCACTTTTGTAGCCCAGGCTGATCTCGAACTCACACTGATCCTCCTGCCTCAGCCTCCCAAGTGCTGGGATTACAGGCGTGCATCCCCACGCCCGGCTTGACTTTACTTTCTAACTCTCAAAATTTGCCTTTTTTTTTTTTTTTTGCATTTGATACAGGGCCTCACTGTGCAGTTCAGGCTGACCTTGAGCTCACTTTGAGCCTAGGCTGGTCTTGAAATCGCTATGATCCTCCTGCCTCAGCCTGCAGAGCTCTAGGATTACAGCTATGTGCCACCACACCCAGTATCAAACTCCCTCTTTCCAGAGCCGTTCTGACTATTTAACTGAGGCACAGCTCACCCAGGATTTTCAGTACCTTGCACCCTTTGTACGTCTACCTTTTAGAATCCACTCAGTACTGGGTACTCAGTGTCCCTTGTACTGTATGGTATCTGCAGTCACACTCACCCTCTGCCTCTACTCCAATCTCATAGACCTGGGGCCTACACCAAGGTCAGAGTGCTCTGCTTACTTCTCATTTCTTTGTTCAAACTGCAGTCATGGGCCCTGTCTCTGACCCTGGCTACCTGATGCCCAGGCTGCAGTTCTACCTTGGACCTCAGCTCCTGGAACTCATTTCCTGCATCAGAGCCTAGCTAGGCCCAGGCAAGTGCCCTGTCCCTGTAAATCCCAGGGAAACCCTACTCATCAGCCAGGTAGGCAACCTCTGATTAACAGCATTACTCTTTCCATGCTCAGTAATTAAAAGTAGTTTAGATTGCAACTCCCAGAATGTCAGTAAACTTCATCAGAGCTGATTTTAAAAACTAGGGCTAATTAAAGCCACTTTGCTCCCTCAGCTTTCCACCGTCTCCTGGGATTTCATGATGACTCGTGGACTCTGAGCTTGCCTTTTCCTATCTTTGGGGTTGTGATGGAGACAAGAACTGCGCTTGGCTGGAGCTAGGAGTTGGAGTGGACTGGCCCTTCCTCTCCTTCCGCTCCTTTTCTGTAATGCAGAGCATCCTCTGGAGGGCATCCCAGTGACAAACCAGAGTCTGTGGCTGGTACAAGGTTTTGGGGTGAGCCCTAGTCAGCCAGTGTAAAAAGGAAAAGAGATGTGATGCTATCTGATCCTACAGGCAAGGGTACCTTTCAACACCTCCTCCATAAGTTCGAAAACCAGTCTGTCCATTCACAGCTCCGGTTCTCAGAACACATGGACCATATCCCTAGTGATTGCTCTAAGTCATAGAAGAAGAAGAACGTGGTGCCGTATAGTCATGGTGGACAGTCTTCCTGAAACACCTAAAAACTTAGGATAGAAAAATGTGATGGAACTTAATTTTTAGGAATTCTGATAGCTGATAGCTTTAAAAGCTTGTCTCTCTCTCTTTTTTTTTTTTTTTTTTTTTTGCTAGAAACTTCAATAGTAAGATGCTCTATGATTAGTATCCCTTGATCATAGTTAGCTTTATTACTTTTCTCCTTTTGCTATCAAGAGCCATGTGTTTGGGCAAGTGTAAGCTGGGATCATGTCACGGTCTTAAGAATCCTCATTTGAAGTCACTGGTACATGCAGCCCACACTCCCCAGTATGGTTACGGCATTAGTGAGTTTTAAGGGTGGCGCCTGTCTCATTGTTTATATACATTATAGGCATGCCATTTACCTTCTTGTTTTTGATACCAGGGAGAACAAACTTAGGGCCTTGCTCTTGACAGGCAGGTGCTTATACCGTACCATTGAGCTATCTCCCTAGCTCTTTTAAAAGTTTTATTTCACCTTTTTTTGGTACTGGGGATCGAACTCAGCACCTTGCACTTGCCAGGCAGGTGCTTACACTGCTGAGCTATGTCCTCGGCCCATGTGCATGCCATTTAATAGTTGAATATCACTGATGCTCCCACCTACTGGTGACTTGGAGGACTCTAAGAATCCCCTGTTCTTTTCCCTCGCTGCTGGGAAACATGCAGGAATCTTGTGATTCTTATATTTAACTTTAGGGATTCTTTCCCTCTTAGCAAGCAAATCCCTTGTTGAAGAAAGACAAAGAGATATATAATGCCTGCCATTAATTTATTCCCCCACAGTTTGAGCTAATGAAGGCTCACAAAGTAAAGTAGACTGAAGTTGCTTCAAGAGAGGACCAAGTCAGCTACCTCTTTCCTAGCATCAATCATATGTTTTCTGGAACAGGAAAGCTCAGGGCTCAGGGCAAGCTAAAGTTTGTACGCACAGCACCTACAACTTTGTTGGGAGCCGAATGCGCACCCAGAGATAGCGGTCACATTTCAGGGCTCCCCTCCCCCCAGCCTGGGAGCGCCCTGGGCAGGTGGTGTGCCCTGCTTTGGTCCTGAGACCTGCTGTCCCAAGGGGAGCAGCCCAGAGACACATGCATAAAGGGAGAGGTCATTCTGCCTTTCCTGGTCAAGAAAGCTGAAGATGGAAAATGTTCTGCTATATCTTGGGTCCTTGTTTCTGCATTACTTCTTGTGTTTATTCTTAATTGTCTCATTTTTTTAAAGAAAAATCTTAATTAATTAATTAATTAATTAATGTTATGGCTGGCTCAGCCTGCCCTGGGGGTGAGGCTGGCACAGCATGTGGTGCCAAGGATCGAACCGCAGTTGCTGTGGTTGCCTAAGCTTGCCTAAGCAGGCGCTTTAGACCACTGAGCTATCTCGCGAACCCCTTAATTGTCTCATTGTGATTTTGCTAATTTACCTATCAAATTTTATCTTAATATTTAGGTGCACTGAAGTTCAACTTTTCTAAGGGAAAGGAGCTTTGGAAAAAAACTGCCCAGCTTCATAGTTACTAGCAACACTAAGAAAGAAGAAACTTCCCCTGGCACTGGCTGCACTGATTTATAGGCCTGTAGTTTTGCCTATCCCAGAATGCTGCACGTTGGGGACTGCGCAGCAAACAGCACTGAGTCGGGCTCCTTTGACTTACTGTAATGCTTGTGAGGTCTGCCCGCGCTGCCGTGTGTCCGTACTGCGCTTCCTTTCTAGTGCTGACTAGTATTCCAGTGTGTGAGCACCACGATCTGTTTATCCGCTCTGTAGTTAACAGATGGTTGCTTTCTGTTTCAAGCTATTGTGAGCAGAGTTGATATAAATATTTGTGCACAGGCTCCGTGGGAACACAGGCTTTCACTGCACTGGGATAAATAATCAAAGGGGAGTGACGGGGTCACGTGCTAAGCAGAAAAGAAGATCGCTCCATGTTGGTTTTTAGAATCCCATATGCAAGAAAGAAAATAACACTGATTTCTATTTAGGGATGTTTGCCTTAACTGATATTTCTGTGAGTAATATTTCCATGCTCATAGCTGAAGTTATATTATTTGAAGTATTGTGTTAATATGTTTATGTGGATATCGTCAAGGACGAATTCAGCCTGATTCCTCCAGGACCTTGAGTAGGGCTAGGCAAGTAGTAGACTTATTGTAATTTATTTTTATTTTTAAATTGTTATGAGTGTCTGTCTGCAGTACATAATGATTGCATTCTTCGTGGGGGATTTGGTACATGGACATCACACATGTGTTTCTCTTTTCATCCTTTTTCCTTTCCTTTTCTCTCCATCCCTCCATCTCCTGATCCTTTGAGGAAGATGTCTCTCCTGGCCTCCTCTTACCTGTCTTTAATTTTGCCCTTTATTCTTTGGATTTCTCAAAGAATAAGCTTCTGTGTCTGATTTATTTCACTCAACATCATGGTCTCAAAATGCTTCCATAGTGCTACAAAAGATTCAAATTTGTCTTCCTTTATTGTAGCATCCCACCATGTGCAGATACCACAGTTTCTTAACCCATTCATCTGTTGATTTACAGGGGCTGGGGAGATAGCTCAATAGAATAGGTGCCTGCCTGACAAGCACAAGGACCTGAGTTCAATCCCTGGTTCCTTTTTTTTTATTTTTATTTTTTATTTTAGTATTTAGATATATTTTAAGGCTTTATAAACTCTTCCTACATTCTTTTCTTTTTTCAATTTCTGAAACCATCTATTTTATTTTGTATTTTTAATGGACTTTTTTTTTATTTCCCATCAATCACTGATATTCTAATAAATCCTTATACAGTGGAACAAAAGCAGTTACACACTTTTACACACACATTTAGCAATCTAAGTATATATAAAATTGTAACTGGTTGAACCTATAACATTTCTCCTAGTCTCTTACTCTCACTTATTATCCTTTCTTGTTTTCTTGTAAACCAACCATTTACTAGAGAGAGAGTATAGCAACAATTGAAATTACATTAGAAGCAGCACACATCTAAAAGACAAGAATGACAGCATTCCAAGCATAATTTTAATGTTACCCACTGCTATCATCAGTGTGAAAATATTTTGGTGGTTTGTAGGGTCATTATCTAATTTATCTTGTATATGTAAGTGCTTGGTTTTGCTACTGCCATGTTCAATCCTTGGTTCTGAAAAAAAAAGAAAAAGCAAAAACTGTTCATCTGCTGATTTGTATATAGAACACTCCACAGATTTAGCTATTGTGAACTGTGCTGCCAGAAAGATAAATAAGCATGCATCACTGGAATATGCTGTTTTG
The DNA here is from genome assembly GCA_004027025.1 of Myocastor coypus. Classification (NCBI taxonomy): domain Eukaryota; kingdom Metazoa; phylum Chordata; class Mammalia; order Rodentia; family Myocastoridae; genus Myocastor; species Myocastor coypus. The sequence goes on along the minus strand of PVJA010003842.1, from coordinate 4,873 downwards.
ACCTCATTCAGGAAGATATCTAGCAGGGGGGTAGCTGGATCCAATGTAATTTCTAGCATCAGTTTTTTGGGGAAATCTCCACAACCCTTTCCACTGTGGTTGTATTAGTTTATATCTCCAGCAAAAGTGTAGAAGGGTTCCTTTACCCTGGCAGCCATGCCACCATTTGTTATTATTTGATTTCTTGTTTCATAATCTTTTTATGGAAAGAAGAAATCTCAGTGTTATTTTAATTTGTATTTCTCTAGTATTCAGTGATGTTGAACATTTCTTCATGTATTTATTGGCTATTTGCACTTTTTCTGAGAAGTATCTTTTCATTTAACTTGACTATTTATTTATTTATTTATTTATTTAATGTATTTGGTGCGGGGTCTCACTACACAGCTTAGACTCATAGTGATTTTCCTGTTTTCAGCCTCACCAGCCCTAGGATTTCAGGCGTACATAACCACGCTGGGTCTCATTGGCCAGCTCAGTGCTCCCAGGGTGGGGCCTGTGCAACATGTGTTGCCAGGGATCAAGCCCTGGTCCACTGAGCTACCTCGCCGGTCCTAACTTGCCCATTTTTAAATTGGCTCTTTTATTTGGGGGGTGTCTAATTTTTGAATTCTTTATATATTCTAGATATTGGTTCTCTGTCTGAGCAACAGTTGGCATGCCTTTTCTCCACTCTGTAGCTTATCTCTTCACTCTGTTGGTGGTTTGTACCCATGTCTTGATTCTTGGTATCACTTCCTGCTCAACTGGGTTTCTGTGGAGAAAGTCCTGGCCTATGCCCTAGGGCTCCCAGAGTGTTACTTATCTCCCATCAGTTTGTTTCTGTTTTAACATTTAGATCTTCGGTCATGTCAATGTTAGTTCAGTACATGGTGTGCGGTATGGATGCAGATGCAGCCACCAGCATGCCCGTGTTCAGCTTTCCCAGCGCTGTTTGCTAAGGAGGCTGTCTTTCCTGCACTATATGTTTTTGGCCACTTTTGTTACAAGTCAAATTTTCAGTGAATATGTCTAAGCAAGTGAATTCAGTAACATATGTTACACTTCTTTATTTCAATCTTATTTGTTCATTTATATCTGTGCATGGTATTATTTTAAGTCTATATCTCCATTTCTTTTCATTATCATGGTTATTGTAATTTATTTTCCCCAATTAGAGTACTTTTGTAACTTTGATATTTCATTCAAGTTTAACATTGTTATAGGTGATTTAAAGTTATCCTCTTCTATTTGTATTGATTAATTTTTTCCTTTTTTCTCTTTCTCTTTTTCTCTCTCTCCCACATCTCTTTCTCCTTCTAATTTCAATATCTAAAATTCTTACAACCACCTATTTGGAAAATATTTTTCTCAGTTACTTTCTACTTGTTGATGGGACAAAATACCCAACACCCAAAATTAAGGAAGGAAAGATTTATTAAGCTCACAGTTAGTGGAGGATTCAGTCTATACCATTTCCCAGGCAGAGTAGTACATGGCAGAGAGCAGCGGTTCAAGGCAGCAGAAAACAGCAAAGAGCAAAGGGAAGGGCAGCATCTGTGGCTTCCAGCCAGCCTCTCTCCCCTCCTTATATTAGAAACAAGCTGCTCTGGGACTGGGGGTGTAGAACTTGCGCAGTGTCCATGCCCCCCTCTTGCACAGGATGAGGATGTTTACAAACCAAGAATCCTGGCTCCCTGCTAAGTCACTTAATTAAACTAGACTTCTCGGGTTGACACAGTGGATCAACCACTACAATACTAATACTAACTGAAATTTTTATAGTGAATGATTCTACTTTCAAAAGTCCTCTTAAAAATGTCTTTCCAATGAACAAAGAAAAGAAGGAAATAAGTGTTAATTGACTACATTTTGCTTATAAAGTGTAGCTGTAATGTGCAAGTGCTACTTGGTAGCTTTGATTTGAGATAAAGTCCCAGGTGTTAACAATGCCATCCATTAGATGGTCATTGTGAACTCACATTTGCAGCTCTCAGTTGGACAATTCTGTGGGCTTCTATTGATTTTTTCTACCAGCTTATTCACTGCATGATTTTGTTAACTATAGTTCTGCATCATTTCACTCATCAGTATATGTCTTTAAATTATATTTTCAAAGAAGACATTGTCTTCAATATTGCTTTTAACAAATATTATTTGTTTTACCTATTTATGTTCTAAATCCACCTTTCATTTGCCAAATTTTAGTTTCAATAAATCAAATATATAAACTGTCAAATAAAAGCAGTCAAATAACAGCTAAAGGGCCAGCCAGATAGCTCAGCAGATTAAAGCACCTACTTAGGTAGAGCACAGTACCAGGGTTCGACCCTGGTGTGCCCTGAGATGGTGATTGAAACTGAGCATGGTGGCGTGCACCTGTAATCCCAGCGCTTCAGAGGCTGAAAACAGGAGGATCACTACTAGTGTGATCTATGTGGTGAAACTCTGTAGATCCTGTAGACCTTATGCCAAATGCATAAATAAAATAAAATAATACTGCCTACTAACAGTTTTAACATTTTAGTCCTCACAGCAGTATTTTGGATCTAATTTTAATTCATTGTGTTTCACCTCTCAGGAATATATATATATATATATATATATATTGAAAAAGCACATCTGTGGTCTTTCAGTGTTTGTTTCTGTGTCTTTTGTGAGTGGTATACATCTCTGCTGGGCTCGAGCTGGATTCCTCTCCTCTGTCTTTAATTTCTTCTGTGACTCCTTGGTTGTTCACGAGTGTGTTGTTTAATTTCCACGTGGCTATATCATTTTTATGACTTCCTTTGTCACTGATTTTGATTCTTTGTTCTTCTTTGCTTCATCCTGTAGCTATTGGATTGATTTTCCATGGATCCTTTGCAATTTTTAAGATATCTTTCATTGCCTGTTGGCTAATCGCTTTCCTGTCTTCTAGGTCTGATATTGTCCTCACCTTCATTCAGACTGCTGAACATAGTCTCGGTGGTGCTTTCAATCTCCTAGATTTTTTTTTAAAAATCTTTTATTTGGTACAAGCTTTAGCTATGCAGCTTGGACTTGTAGTGATTCTCCTGTTTCACCCTTCCCAAAACTGGGATTACAGGCATATGCCACAAGGTTCCAGGGATGGCATGGCATGTGGTACCAGTGATTGGACCCTGGTTCTTGCTCTTGTTAGGCAGGCATTGAGACCACTGAGCTATCTCCCCAACTTGTTCCTAGATTTCTGTCCGGATCTGTTTCGTTGATTCCATGTCTTGTCTATGTTTGCCATTCATGGTTTCTATTGTTTATCTGAGGGCCTCTATTTTTTTTATCTCTGTCTGTTTTAATATCTTTCAATTTGATAATCATGTCTTTTTTGCACCTTAGAGATTATTTTTATGGCCTCTTCCTTTTTTTTTTTTTTTTTTTTTTTTTTTTTTTTTTTTTTTTTTTTTTTTTTTTTTTTTTTTTTTTAACGTTGGCTGCTACCATTGCAGAGCATTCCGTTTGCTCACTTCCAGTGTCCTCCATCCCTTTATGCTCTGGGCTTGTCCTGGGTGGGCTGGGCACTTGGGATTATAATTTACTTCCTCATCTTGTCATTTTCTATTTTATTTTGTTTTCTGAATTGATGCGTGTAGATTTTTTTTTATGTGAGATAGCTTTGTCACCGGTGTCAAGACTTCCTAGGAGATGCCTGTTCCTTCAGATGTCTTGTAGACATGGGTGGTGTGAGCCTTTATGTCTATCCCAGAAGCCTCCCTTTCCATACAGTGGGAATGTGAAGTTGCCACCCACTTGACTCAATACCCATTCCTTTGCCCCTGAACGATGGAGATGGTTATAGTCCCTTGCTACCACAGTGCTGCATTATAGAAGAGGAAAACTGATTGTACTGGGTATGGCATGCTGGTTTAAGTGGCACAGTTAGCAAAACAATAGATTCAAGCCCAGCTTGGCTACTGACAAACTGTGCCAACTATGACCCTGATTGAACTGTAGGAACAAGTTTTGTAGTTATATAATATAATGCAATTTATACGCAAGTTTTTTCTACCCTGTAGAGTGATTTTGCCCTGTTGTGTGGAGGGGGTTAACAGGAACGGGGGGTAGGATGGAGAGGTAGAGAAGGTTAAATACAGTAGGAACAAGGTTGGAGGACATAGGATGATCATCCAAGTTTTGGGTGATTGCAGAATACGAGAGGAAGGATTTGGAAGAGAAAGCCAGAGAATGTTGCAGTAAACCAGAAAAAGAGACAATGTTTACTCACGTGAAAGTATCATAAAATCAAGGTGCGATTACTGATGAACATGAGAAAGAGGATGAGTAAAATAATACAGGGAGAAAGTTTCAAGATCTACATCATGAATCAGAGATAAAAGAAAACGAAAAAGAGAAAGCAGAGAGGGGAAAAACAGGTAACAAAATTAACCACACACAGAAAAAAGCAACAAATATACAGAGAGAAAAGCAAAATGGCAAAACAAAAGAGAAAAGAAACTAAAACCAAAGCCAAACAAACAAACAAACAAAAAAAAAAAAAAAACCACACTAACCTAGCTGGCTGCCAAGAGGAAACCCTTCAGATAGAGAAAAATAAAAAGTAATGAAACTCTTGTAGAGTCTACACTTCTGTGCTAAGCCCAAGTCAGATCACAGAATGCATGCCCTAGCCAAGGTTGTGGGTACATTTGTGCTGGGTTTAGGGCTGATCTTTCTCTCTGGACTTAGGGGGCTAGGTTTAGTTTTCTGTAGTTTGGGTTCTCCCCAGCTATTTAAAAAAGAAAAGAGAAGAGAAGAGAAGAGAAGAGAAGAGAAGAGAAGAGAAGAGAAGAGAAGAGAAGAGAAGAGAAGAGGGAAGGGAAGGCAAGGGAAGGGAAGGGAAGGGAAGAAGGAAAGAAGGAAAGGGAGGGGAGGAGAG